>OW388299.1:30361443-30518705 GCA_936450465.1 Gibbula magus | reverse complement strand
AAAGACATAAACGTAGCATTAAATTATTGACATAGTCTATAAAGGACATCTCTTTCAATAGAATAAAGAGGACAGTGACATAAAACATGGCGCTCATCTTCAATAAAAGCCTCACAATGAAAACATGTTCTTTCCTGTAAAGGAGTACAATTATATCTTCCAGTTTCAACTCTTAGAGGAGCAACACCACATCTAAAAAGTGCTAAGGCACGCCTATAAGCGCGAGGCATTTGACATAGTACATAAAATTCCGGGCGATATTCATCTTTAAAAGTAGCATAAGTTCTTAACTTATTACCTCCTTTACAAGTTTGGGCATTTACATTAGAAATAGATTCTTTCCAAATAAAGATAAAACTATCAAATAAATTACGGGTTACTTCAGAAACAACAAAGGGTATGTGATAATTAACCTTTATGTTATTAAAATGTTGAAGCCCAATATCAGAAAATTTGACATGAACTCTGAAATTCCAATTCCGTTTCTTTAAAACAGCATATTTATCACTCCAAACAAAAACTTTACTTGTAATACGGAACGGATTTAAGTTACAAAACGGTCTAAAAGATCTAGCAACTTCTCGCCACTGGTTAAAAAAGGGTGGACACCAACCCATAGCACCACTAAGAGCATTATTTGGTGCATATTTACGTAAACCAAGAAAAAATCTCATGGCACGGTTCTGTACAGCTTCAATACATGAGAATTTATAAGTGCCCCATATTGATACACCATAGCTAATAGTAGACCAAACCATAGAATAAAATAATTTGGAATAAGTATGATAAGGCATACCACCTAGTAATTTATACTTAGTAATTAACAACCCAAGGGCACGACTAGCTGAACTAGCTACAGATTTTGCCATACGTAAATAATCTAAATGCTCCGTCAAAAGTAAACCTAGATAATTATAACAGTCGGTTACTTCCAATACTGTATCACCACACATGAATATAACAGTGCTTCTTGGACGTGCATGCGCATCCCTCATGAAGAACTGTATGTATTCATAGAGTATTATCCGGCGCTTTATCCATGGTCATGACGTCACTCTATTGTGTTATGTCATTAACAAAAGAAAAAGCTATTGAAAAATCCACAAAAGCAATGTATTTTGTTCTCAGCAAGGGCCGAAAACTGCATCTAACATATGAATTACAACTGCGTTTATTTGATTCCATGGTATTGCCTATTCTGTTGTATGGCTGTGAGGTTTGGGGATTTGAAAACGTAACATCACTTGAAAAAGTACACATAAATATTCTTAAGCTATTAGTGCCCTTAAGGAAAAGTACCCCAACTTTTATGTTATACGGGGAATTTGGTAAATACCCACTTGCAATTAATATTAAATTAAGAATTATTTCATTTTGGGGTCGACTTTTGACTGGAAAAACTTTTTAACGATACTCTTCTTGGGAAATGCAAGCATAAATGGATTATGAATATTAAAAACATTTTTGACGAAATTGGACTAAGTTATATTTGGAATTTCCAAAACTTTTAAGATCTTAGTAAACTGAAATATTTAGTTAAACTTAAGCTGGAAGATTCATTTAAGCAAGTGTGGTTTTCTACGGTCGATCAATCATCAAAAGGTATTATTTATAGCTCTTTATCTCATGTAGATTTAAGGTTTAGTAGATATTTGGATATTTTAGATGATAAACTTTCAAGAGCATTACTATATTTTATAACAGCTAACAATAACTTACCCATTGAAACAGGCCGCTGGAATAATATCCCAAAGCATGATCACTTGCAAACTTTGTAATTGTAATGACATTGGTGATGAGTTTCATTATTTATTTATCTGTTCCCATGTTACCAATACAAGAATTAAATATCTAAAGCCCTATTTTTATACCAGACCAAATTTTCTTAAAATGAGGACATTATTTAACAGTAAAAAGATAAGAACACTAAGAAGGCTAGCCTTGTTCTGTGACGTAATTATACGTGTTTTTAAAAATTGTCGCTAATTGTAACCTCAATTATAATTTTTCAAGTTAATCAATGACATGTATCTTTTTCTCATTCTTAATAAGTGTACATCATAATTTATAATACATCATTCCTAAACATTTTGTGTACCTGTATATATGACAGTTTAAGATCAAATGTAAATGTATGTATGTATGTTTGTATGTATGCATATAATGTAAAACTGTATCCTCATATGCCGCTGCCTGCGGCCTGAGTGTAAATAAAGTTCAGTTCAGTTATCAGTTGATTATTATGTAGGAATCTACTGGTCATTGACTGTCCCTGTCAGGAGGGGTGTTAGGTTTAGACATTTTCAGTAATGGCTAATCGAGTACATTTTTCGAGACTGATGTAATTTGCCTTGGCGTATCTGAATAGGATCTTAAAATATCTCTCAACTAGACAAATTAATTTTTGTGATGAAGGACCTGGATTCGAACATGCAACCCTTCGCTTGGTAGTCAGCGCTCCTAACCATTAGGCCACAAGACGCTGTTAGAAACTTTAGGATTGTTTGTCAGTAAGAATCCCGCGTTCTATTAACGTCTTGTAACGCACGCGGAAGGCATGGAAAGGCAGACTTTTAGCTGTCAATCTCTTGGCCTCGCGTGAAGTTTTGCGCTGCACGTGAGCTACTTGTACCATATCCAATGAATGAGCACCGAAATTGCAAAATAATTGATTTTGGTGTCCCAGAATTGAAATTTATTGTTCATATGTAAAATAATCACATATGCATGTTTCGTGACGTCATATATGGATTCGGATATGATTCGGGGCTCGTTGATTATTCTTGACGAATCCACAGCTCCTCATGCATTCTCCATTACCTATTGTAGACGCGGCCCTTATTTTATGTTTAGGTTTTACCAGTAAACGTGATAACTTCTGATAACTGACTAAAATTTCTGAGAATAACACAAACTCCTCGCCATATGATGTAAACCGGAAATGTATCTAGTAGGGAGTAATTACAATTGATGCAATATGAACCAGGTCCCTATTAGAGGCCCGGCCCTTTTTCACCTAAAGGTACCTTTGCTATTAGAGGTCCACACACACGTGTATATTAACCATCACGTGCATTTGCATATACCCGTTAAATAGTGTACGTACTATGCGCTGCATGTATACTGTGTTGCATCTTTGCTGTAACGCCAGGCCTGCATAATAGTTGGTACTTTGTAATTGCTAATTAGACATACTAAATTCTCTTTTAGCACACCTATAGCTATCCGAATGGTTTAAAAATATTTTATTCTTTGAAAAGGATCGGCAAACGAGCTGAATGCTTATGTGAATACCGCTTCAATACAAATTACAAAGGTGAATTTTTAAAAAATGGCATTCAGTCAAACAGGGACTCTATATAGAATTAGAGCGTCCCTGGTCAAATCAACTCATGACAAACCACAAGACTACTGTAACCGAAAACGATCTAATTGCCTATAACAAGTAACTATTCCATAACAATATGTATAAAGTCACCATTTGTTCAATTATATGTGGTATCAAATCCACACGAAGCGATGATGAAGAGGTTCACCCATTGTAAAATAAAAGTTTTCAGGACAAATTGTTTTCAGGCTATCCGATTCCACAACATGAACTTGCGTTTTGTACTGCAATATTAGAAATGCATATAAAGGCTATCCGATTCCACAACATGAACTTGCGTTTTGTACTGCAATATTAGAAATGCATATAAAGGCTATCCGATTCCACAACATGAACTTGCGTTTTGTACTGCAATATTAGAAATACATATAAAGGCTATCCGATTCCACAACATGAACTTGCGTTTTGTACTGCAATATTAGAAATGCATATAAAGGCTATCCGATTCCACAACATGAACTTGCGTTTTGTACTGCAATATTAGAAATGCATATAAAGGCTATCCGATTCCACAACATGAACTTGCGTTTTGTACTGCAATATTAGAAATGCATATAAAGGCTATCCGATTCCACAACATGAACTTGCGTTTTGTACTGCAATATTAGAAATGCATATAAAGGCTATCCGATTCCACAACATGAACTTGCGTTTTGTACTGCAATATTAGAAATGCATATAAAGGCTATCCGATTCCACAACATGAACTTGCGTTTTGTACTGCAATATTAGAAAATTATAAAGGCTATCCGATTCCACAACATGAACTTGCGTTTTGTACTGCAATATTAGAAATGCATATAAAGGCTATCCGATTCCACAACATGAACTTGCGTTTTGTACTGCAATATTAGAAATGCATATAAAGGCTATCCGATTCCACAACATGAACTTGCGTTTTGTACTGCAATATTAGAAATGCATATAAAGGCTATCCGATTCCACAACATGAACTTGCGTTTTGTACTGCAATATTAGAAATGCATATAAAGGCTATCCGATTCCACTACATGAACTTGCGTTTTGTACTGCAATATTAGAAAATTATAAAGGCTATCCGATTCCACAACATGAACTTGCGTTTTGTACTGCAATATTAGAAATGCATATAAAGGCTATCCGATTCCACAACATGAACTTGCGTTTTGTACTGCAATATTAGAAATGCATATAAAGGCTATCCGATTCCACAACATGAACTTGCGTTTTGTACTGCAATATTAGAAATGCATATAAAGGCTATCCGATTCCACAACATGAACTTGCGTTTTGTACTGCAATATTAGAAATGCATATAAAGGCTATCCGATTCCACAACATGAACTTGCGTTTTGTACTGCAATATTAGAAATGCATATAAAGGCTATCCGATTCCACAACATGAACTTGCGTTTTGTACTGCAATATTAGAAATGCATATAAAGGCTATCCGATTCCACAACATGAACTTGCGTTTTGTACTGCAATATTAGAAATGCATATAAAGGCTATCCGATTCCACAACATGAACTTGCGTTTTGTACTGCAATATTAGAAATGCATATAAAGGCTATCCGATTCCACAACATGAACTTGCGTTTTGTACTGCAATATTAGAAAATTATAAAGGCTATCCGATTCCACAACATGAACTTGCGTTTTGTACTGCAATATTAGAAATGCATATAAAGGCTATCCGATTCCACAACATGAACTTGCGTTTTGTACTGCAATATAAGAAATGCATATAAAGGCTATCCGATTCCACAACATGAACTTGCGTTTTGTACTGCAATATTAGAAATGCATATAAAGGCTATCCGATTCCACAACATGAACTTGCGTTTTGTACTGCAATATTAGAAATGCATATAAAGGCTATCCGATTCCACTACATGAACTTGCGTTTTGTACTGCAATATTAGAAATGCATATAAAGGCTATCCGATTCCACAACATGAACTTGCGTTTTGTACTGCAATATTAGAAATGCATATAAAGGCTATCCGATTCCACAACATGAACTTGCGTTTTGTACTGCAATATTAGAAATGCATATAAAGGCTATCCGATTCCACAACATGAACTTGCGTTTTGTACTGCAATATAAGAAATGCATTTAAAGAATTGGACAAGCGACTTTAACACCTAAGAACGCATAGCAAAATTAGTTTTGCACACATGTGAACATTCCTTTACGTACCCTCGTTGAAGTTCCTTATGTTTCACCTGTTGTACCATGGAGTTATCGAATTCGGCAGGCATGGTGCTGGATGAGTTATGACGCTGTGACAAAACTTCGAGTGACTTTATGGGTTGCGCCTCTTATATACCGAGATCTCAATTATTAGCAGCTTTCTCTACATAACAATTAGTAACATTGTTATAGAGGATTTGTCTAATGTTAATACAGCATGATTAAACGTTTCTATAGTAGAGGCGGTGACATAAGGGGTTAGGCCCCGCGGACTTGACCTTTAGGGGACGCTGCATGGTTTTGTCGGTATGATCGACTGGTTCTTAAAGGGGCAGTAGCACGTTTTTTCGCTCAAATAAGTTGATTAAATGCATTTGAAAAATAATGTCACCAATAGTAAAACACCCTTCTCTTTTCAGAAAATAAAGTTTAAAATGAGTGTATGTGGTTCGGTAAAGCCATGGGAATCATTTCTGTAACTCGAAATGATAAATTGTGTGCCATGCAATTTTGGCTTTATATGCAACATCATTATTACCACTACGGATAATTAGTTTGTGTAATAATATGTTTTACCCTCTTAAGATAATTTAAATGACATAAACTTTCATTATAAATGGGAAATTGGAAAAAATATTTTTGGCAAAAAATGTGCTACTTCCCCTTTAACAAAGGGCCGCTTATGTTTTTATAACAACACCTTTGTCACAACACCAAAATTCAAAGGATTTAATTTTTCTTGAGAATCATCAGCGTATTGGTGACGGTTGAATTGTTCTTGTTCAATTATGGATTCGAGGTCTTTAATGTAAAGATTAAAACGAACTGGGCCAGGCACAGAGCCCTGTGGTACCCCATACTCTAGTACAGCGTTAAGAGACCGATTCCCATCAGTAATGACCAACTGGCTTCTGTACCACTGCAAAACTGTTCCTTCGATGCCAAAATCATAGGTGAGACGATGGATGATCAACTGTATCAAACGCTGAACTAACGCCAAGCACTGTCATATAACAGCAAGGCAGTAAGATAAAATATAAGAAAAAAAACTTCTGCGAGATTAAACGATAAAATTGTTAATGGATTCTCATAATTTGTTGCGCAAGCATTTCTCTGTAAGATGGAAGTTAAATTGTAACCTTGGGTAAAAATTGTAGTCGTTTTCTTTTATAATATTGCAAATGGAATAGGTGAGAAAAAATAGGTTGCATTCTCCAAATGGTGTCCACAGGTGGAGGTATCAGATATAATCTCGCGAACTTATCGAGGAAGGAGTAATCATTTACTTCAAATAATTATACATCTAGTCCATCATATCACAATGCTAATGCTCAAATGTCCTGGTAAAAATGTCTGTGTTATATGCAGGTGTATACAAAGTTAATGTACAATATGGAATTGATACGACTCCCTTGCTTGTACCAACATCGGATTAGTTCAGCATTTGTAACCTGCCGACGTCCTCGGGTGACTACGCTTTGTGGACACTGACACAATGAACTGTGATGGTGTGTGTTAAAACACGACTGTTTTGACATTAAAGTATTTTCACTGACACCATGAACTAATGACATTGAGTATATATACTGTGCGAATGACAGACATTGATTTTTTGTTGTTATTCTAAAAGAGTGTACACAGAGAGAGAGAGAGAGAGAGAGAGAGAGAGAGAGAGAGAGAGAGAGAGAGAGAGAGAGAGAGAGAGAGAGAGAGAGAGAGAGAGAGACAGAGAGAGAGACAGAGAGAGAGAGAGAGACAGAGAGAGAGAGACAGAGAGAGAGAGACAGAGAGAGAGAGAGAGAGATAGAGAGAGAGAGAGAGAGAGAGAGAGAGAGAGAGAGAGAGAGAGAGAGAGAGAGAGAGAGAGAGAGAGAGAGAGAGAGAGACAGAGAGAGAGACAGAGAGAGAGAGAGTTTATTTTGTAAAGGGGCCACCGACCCATTATACAATACAATGATGACGAATAACAATTATACCATGTTAGCGCCATATATAAAATGGAAATTGTATGCTATCATGTACAGTGTCTCAATATTTTTTATATTCTAAATTCAAAAACTTACCAAGATTGTTCACAATTGTGGGATTGTGAGATCTGAGTAGTCTTATAAATTTAGTTTCACATGGATCATTTATGTAATAGAGTGGAAGTAGACTGCTTCTCAAATCACAATAGAATTGACATTCACTACAGAACTTCCGATTCACTATTAAGTACAATACACATAGGACAAAATCGCTCATGTCGCTGTACATTTACTTTGTCAACTGAATTACCAAAGTAAAACTAAAACTAAAGCATTTTGATGGATACATGAAGTAGCCCATATACCAAGAAACACGCAATTCTATCGTTAAATATAAAGGATTTTCGGACTTTTCTTAAGTCACTCTTTGTTCTTATCTCTTATCATGCATTTGTTTAAGTTCAATTCCTATTTTTTATCTTGTAATCACGTGCCATATACATGCCTGTTGGTTTTATATTTTATGATCCTGCCATGTATGCAAGTTATTCGGTTCTGTGAACGTCACACACATTTGTTTATTTGTTTTGTTTGCAGTTTGTAGGAAGAGGCATTTATATAAGCACTGTTTTGCTTGTTTGCCGATTCCGTCACTTTTTCAGTGAATAAATACGTTTAAACCAAGAAACACACAATGCGTTCTATGGATAAGTAAAATTAATCATGTGTATTCTTATATGTACAAGTATAGTTAGTGCATGCGTATACATCGAAACCCGTCCATCTTTATCACGTCATATTACACACATTATGTAACCGGTAAGGTATATAAGGCATATTGTATAAGGTTATAAGCATTGACTTGTGTCCCCTTTAGTATTATACATTGTACATACATAATTTTGAAAGGTCGCTTCTTAGAAGTAATATTAACGGAGTAAGATGATAATGATGTGTATATATCTTCTTGCATTATTACAAATATCGTCACATTACCAGATGACACAAACTAATATGGTTAAAATGTCTCTGTCTTTTTTACAACTAATGTTTGAACATAATTCATACACTGTCGGCCAAAAGAAACGCCTATTTGATTTTCCTTAAAATGAAAGATGGAATAATTTTTAAAATATTATTAAAAGTGGTTCTGAAACAATAATTAATATCAAACTCCATTTAAATCGTGGAAAAACTGCGGTTCGATTCAATAACATTCATGAAAAAACACGCCCAATGAATACCGTTATTCTGTAGCGCCATCACCACTTTAATGCGTATCTGTATTGTTGCTCGTGGTTGTATGAAAATCTGTTTCAAAAGTTTTCCTAATGAAGCACTGATCGAAAACTGAACAAGTTCAGTTGTCTCATTCCGACAATCGCCATCCTTTTGTGACAACATCTGAACTTAAAACATATGCAGAAATGGTGCAAGTTCATAATGTAATAATACTGCTAAACTGTTCATTATAGTTTGTACGAAATCTGATAAGATACCTGGTAGGCGTTTCTTTTGCCCGACAGTGTAAATGCTCGAAAGACAAACCATATATCATGACACATATATTTTCATTATCGATCAAGATAGCATTGAGCTTGTGTTTGCAGCAATGACTATAGAAAAAGTTTGTTTTTCAAAGCCTAATATGCTGTATCCTGACATACAGATAGATATGTCCCCTTGACATTAACAGCATTGGGGAGAGCCCTTGGCACTCCCTTCCCGCAGAGTTTACTCTCTTCATGTTTTCGGTCGTAACCTCTGTTCTACCTAGGCGATATTCTCGTTTCTAATAAAATCCCCTATCGGCCAAATTCGGATACTACATAAAATATCCCTGTTTGTTATCCCCTTAAATCATAATTTACATCGACTACATCCTTAACATCGATCGAGTTGTTTCCAAGATCTCTGCCTTTGACTGTAAAGTGTCTTTCTAATTAGCAAACGTCCTTCGATGTAAACTGATGTAAATAAACAATACATGAAACTATAATAAAGGAAAACTAAGGAAATACTGTAAAATCTGTACCGATAGAGGAAAACTGTACCAATACATGAAAACTGTACCAATATATGAAAACTGTACCGATTCAGGAAAACTGTACAAATTCAGGAAAACAATACCAATTCAGAAAAACTGTACCAATACACGAAAACTGTACCAATTCAGGAAAAACTGTACCAATTCAGGAAAACTGTACCAATACATAAAAACTGTACACATTCAGGAAAACTGTACCAATTCAGGAAAACTGTACCAATACATGAAAACTGTACCAATTCAGGAAAAACTGTACCAATTCAAGAAAACTGTACCAATACATAAAAACTGTACACATACAGAAAAACTGTACCAATTCAGGAATACTGTACCAATTCAGGAAAACTGTACCAATACATGAACACTGTACCAATACATGAAAACTTTACCAATTCAGGAAAACTGTTCCAATACATGAAAACTGAAGCAATTCAGGAAAACTGTACCATTACATGAAAACTGTACCAATTCAGGAAAAATGTACCAATACATGAAAACTGTACCAATTCAGGAAACATATAGCCGTTGACAGACAATCATGAATCGATGGTAATGAACTATTTACCATAGTGCACATAAATTATAAATAGAATTGTCATTAATAAAAATAGTTCCATGTTAGACGGATTATTGGTCCTCGGTCAGTTATATCGACCCTCGACTTCGCCTCGCGCCTAGTTCCGATAAAGAGCCACACGGGAGTAGCACGGCCACATGTGAGACTCTAGAGTTGTGACTTCATATGTTAAATTAATCCGTGTAAACTACACTCTTGTTTTGAATTTTTAAGAGATCGTAATAAGCACTTAATAAGTGAATACCGTATTCAAATTAACACCAAAGTATTCAAAGTTCGGGATGATTAAGGCCAGTCAAAGCTGTAGTATTCGGATTCTGGAAATAAAGCACGAATGGTGCGACGTGTCTTGATTTATTGGTTTGCATATAAATTCACAGTAACTAAAAACACTATTATCCCGTCAGT
This sequence comes from Gibbula magus, assembly GCA_936450465.1. NCBI lineage: Eukaryota > Metazoa > Mollusca > Gastropoda > Trochida > Trochidae > Gibbula > Gibbula magus. The sequence continues at coordinate 30,508,142 of OW388299.1, read as the reverse complement.
TTGCTCGGCTGGACAATTAAAGCCGCAAGGTCAAATAATTATATATCTGATATATTTTCAAATGAAATCTTTTCGTCATGAAATACGTCCATTAGATTTATGGTCCAATTATAATTTTCAAAAGGAAAATTCAACTTGGCCAATTTCCAATGAAGTATCCAAATTAAATGTTTGAAATGGCAATTTGTTTGTGCCCTAGGAGGGTTGTGTTTTGGTCTTTAGACCTCTTTTAATCGAGTTAAGAAGGTTTTTCTTTGTTAGTTTTTGTAACATGTTGATAACATTTTGATGAGGTGTTGATTTTGAAAAGATGTATTGAATTCAATTTAAGTCAACCTTAAATGAAATTTGTATTTCGGTGAAATGTTCGCTTTGATGAATAGTTGACTTTGAATAGGCATATCAGTCCGAATCGCTTAGTTCCTGTACGCATGTCGCTGTTTTGCAACAGATGCCTGGAGAAAGCAAGTACGACTGAAAGTAGACTATTGGTAGTTTTGTTCCCAGTTCGGACTTCTCCGAATGAACGGGTTAGCTTTAATGAATTTGAATTTGACTGTGAGTGAAAATCTCCTAAATAATAGCTTTATTTGGATAGGTTTCAGTTGATTGTCTTTTAGTTACAAACACATTTACATGTTATCAATCACATTAACACATGAGATATAGCAGTCATTTGACAATCACTATCTGTATATTCGACATTTACAAAATTGTAACAAATTTGAGCAACGTTATCTATAGTAAAGAGGTCCAATGTAAGTCCTGCTCCATGCCTGTGTCTTATTGGGGAGCCTAACATACAGTCTAGAAATGTCTTAGCTTAGGTCTGTTACTATTGAATACAACATGAAAAGAAGCATACTATTTAGTATTAGTATTTAGTATTAGTATTTGTATTTAGTTTTAGTAGTTAGTATTTAGTATTAGTATTTTGTATTAGTATTTAGTATTAGTATTTAGTATTTAGTATTAGTATTAGTATTTAGTATTAGTATTAGTATTTAGTATTTAGTATTAGTATTTAGTATTAGTATTTAGTATTAGTATTTAGTATTAGTATTAGTATTAGTATTAGTATTAGTATTAGTATTAGTATTAGTATTAGTATTAGTATTTAGTATTAGTATTTAGACAAGAGTGCTCCGAACGCCAGCTTTGTGCCTTGTGATGTACAATATATCATCTAAATGCACTTAAACTATAATGGGAATTTACGAATGATAGATCGTACACTCTAGATCATTCAAGACGAGGTGGTCTTTCATCAGCTCGAATATTACGACTTCATCTGATTGATCTGTTGACAATAGATCATATGTCAAGTTATACAAGTTATCAAGTTACACAACCTATTACTGACCAATCAGAAATCATGGCCATTGTCATATTTTTCAGAGAAAGATTGATTTTAGGTTGTGACATAGGAAACATATACATGTATCAAGTATCAAAGATCTTTTTTTGATTAAAAACATGTTTAATTCATTTAAGAAACGGATTGGGCACAAGACGTTATAAAACTTATAGAAGCCCTCTCCACACAATCGACAGATATTTCTATTAAAAGTTACATGTATGGTCAGGGTTAACATGCAAGAAAGTCAGTCTTACTCCAAGGTCAAGGTCACAATGTATATTAAATTAAATGACAACATTTGTATGGTCATGTGACAATGGATACATATGTCAGTAGAAAAGGCCTATCAATGGCCAAATAAATATCATGACACAGGTAACAAGTTTAAGATAATGCCCCCTACACTTAGGTCTAACTCAGAGAGTAAAAACAGATTTATTTTTAAATGGCGGTATGACAATGAACATATCTATGTAATAGCAACGACATATCATTGACCAATCAAAGGTTTATGGTTACAACTTACCCTCAGTCTTAAATAGAACGCAATGTAGCCATTATCCAGGGGTCATAACTCGACTTTTGAGTGATGTAAAACGAAGACATATTCCAAGTTTCCAAAATTTATGAAAAAATATGATAAAACTATAATTGATTTCAGAAGACAGGTACTGTCAGTCTGAAATAATAATAAAAACAAGTCAAAAGCCATAACGATATTTATTGAATTGTAACTTTCCACATGCGCATAACCGATGCATAATTATCCAAAGCATGTGTGAACTTTCAGAAAGATTGATCAAAACTGAAGGAGGAGTTAATTTCAGACGACAGGTTCGGAACGGAGGGACGGACTGTGTCACCCCCTTTTGTTTCACACCGCGGGTTAAACATGAACTAGATAGATAGTTCATAAATTGCGGTCTTAAAAGTGTAAGATGACTTGATAATAATAACATACGTTACAAAATCATTATTACCGATCATGGATATGGAACCACTTTATTACACAGTATGTAAGCGTTGCCATGATCATATCATACAATGAATATTCATAAAGATTTACCCATATTACATCATTAATATCCATAACACATATCCATATTATATCATGAAAATCCATAAAGATGTTAACATAATACAAGGTGTGAATGTCCATACATATTTATCCATATCACACCACGAATATCCGTAAATATTACATAATAAATATCCATAGAAACGTATCTATGCTATACCATGAATGTCCTTAACGATTACAATATGAATACCTATAAACATTTATCCATATTATGCCATGAAGTGGATATCCATAATGATTTATCTATATTTTACCTAGAATATCCACATAGGTTTATCATATAATAATACACCATGAACATTTACTAAGATCAATCAATTTTACACCGAGACTGTCCGTCAAGATTACACCATGAATATTCATAAAGATTTATCCATATTACGTCAGAAATATCAATAGTGATTTATCTTCAACAAAAGTAACTTTAGTTTTTTACAACTTACTTTTTAAAAATGTATTTTAAAAAGTAAATCCTAATTTTCATTAAATTGGTTTATTTAACTGAACAATTCTTGAAATTTTATATTTAAAGATTTTTCCATCATGTTAAGTGACAAGTTGATCTGTACTTATTAAAACGTTGTAATATCTATTAGGAAGCAATGAAATTGTTAAAAATGGTCTGAAAAAGATTGAGTATTTAACGTCATATATGTAGTTGACATCGCTGGGATCCTGTTACAATACAGGGGTTTCAGCGAGACGACCCTGAAGAGAATATCAAGTATCCCGCAGACGTCATCCTCTATATAACAAACACTCCAAATAGGTAAATACTCCCTTTCTCCCTCTTTATAACTTCTGAATACTATTTTTGATATCGAACGGGGGAAACAAAAATTGAAATAACATATTATTGTTTCAATCATTGGCAACATGCATTGTTTGATGCATGTCATTGTTACACTTAATTTTTAATGAAATACACTTCAAGGCGAAGCTCACATCACATGCTTTACTTTCTAGTTTTATTCAAATTCAGATTCAGATTCAGATTCAGTTTATTCAGTATTTCGGGCCATAAGGCCTATAGTACAAGTACAGAGGCAGATAATAATTTATATCACGTGGTAACATTTCGATAATAGAAAACATGTTTTAAATACATTGCTATAGCTTTGATAACATCAGTATTTTTGGAATTTAAAAGATTGGACAATATTTGTTTATCTCTTACAGGAAACGATACAAATGCTAAGTATTTATCACGCAGATGAAAATATTTTGAGCATTCAAACAATACATGAAATTCGTCTTCAATGTGACCAGAATTACAATGTTTACATATATTTTCACAAAAATCCCTAGGAATGTCCTTTTTTCTACGCAAAGCATTAACTTTAAAATCATGGAAACCAATTCGAAACTTACAAAATACCCGTATTAGCGCCTTATCGTTCAAGTTCAAGTAGTTATATTCTTCATTTAAGAATCTCGAGCTTCTGAACATTATCCACAAATAAAACAATCTCAGTTGACATCGTTTTTGCTTTTAATACAAGTCTGTGAACCAGTTTTATGAGCATGTTGTAAAACCGAACGTTACCAAGCAACTGAGTTGTATTCCACGTGACCACACTACATTCATATATGCTCGGACAAAGACTAGTCAGCACATCATCCAAAAGTTTCGAATCCTCTCTTAACAAATATAAAGTCATAGTCAGAGCACATTCAAAGGCGGCGTCTCCTTCTGCCTACAGGGCAATTTGCCTACAGTCTTATCATAAAAACTTTATGCACCAGTGGGTATTGCTAACGAGTTGTCATTAACCTGTTATCCCCACATATAACTTAGACTGTCCCAAATGATCCAGATTTTCATGTTATATTTTGTGTGTGTTTATTGTAAAATGTGGTTTTATTCAACAATTTTTTAAAATATATTTTATTTGTTATTTCATATTTACATGGTATGTAGTTCAACAATCTTCAGCATATCAATATAAACTTGTTTTGATAAGCAGTTCCAATTTTTCAAGTGAACTGATGAACCTTTAGTAACTTATTTTTAACCAAACGTCACTCGTTAAAACAGTATGAACCTTCAAAGTCAGATTGTTTGGAAAAAGACAAATTTGAACAAAGTTGCCTACTGACGATATTCGGTCTGTATTACTGTAATGACACCTCTAAATCACAGAGATGTGTTTGATTAACGACTCGAACTCATAAAGATCTCAGAATAATTCCAAAATCGTAAGATTATGACCTTTTTATCACTAGTTGTCACTAGGGGATTGAATTTTAAGAACCAGTTCTTTCCATATTTCATCAAAAAAGATGTTGTGATGCGTGAAAGTCAAGTTGGTAACAAAATGTTTGTTTTCGTCCTCTGATCATACCTAATGTTTATCGCATAGTTTCGGCACAGGACAATAGTTATCTGGGTAAAACAAACATTACCATTGCAAATTCAGTCGTAATTTCTTTAAATGTCAACATGAATATGTTTCTTCGAAGACATTAGTCATTAAAGGCGCTGTAGCACGTTTTTTTTCAAATTTAATTTTTTCTAATTTCTCATTTATAATGATAGTTTATGTCATTTATATTTACTTCAGAGGGTAAAACATCTTATTACACAAACCAATTATCCGTAGTGGTAATAACGGTGTTGCGTATAAAGCCAAAATTGCATGACGGCCATTTTATTGTGAACACATTTTATTATTTCGAATGACAAAAAAAATGCCCATGGCTTTACGGAACCATATACACTCATTTGTAACTTGGTTTTCCGAAGAGAGAAGGGTGTTTTACTATTGTTGACATTATTTTTCAAATACATTTCATCGACTTATTTGAGCGAAAAAACGTGCTACAGCGCCTTTAAGTATCCTGTATTTATGTCTTTAGTGTTTAATTCAATACATATATTCTAAAATTGAAACAGCATCACATTTTCGATATGAATGTAGGGATGCAACACTTTTTTTTGCTATGTATATATACTTTAAAGAAGTTGTCACAGGTTTCACACTAGAAAGGAAGCTTAACTATAGACAATTATTTTGTTGAAGTATTAATGTTCATATATTTACATCACATAAACTAAGAACATTCAAACCAATGCTATTGTATTGTGCTCACCACGTAGGTGATTTATTTCCATTGGTTAATTTATATCAAGTCTGCAGTTTTAATTGTTTGAACATCAGGCTGCACAGGTGTGTTCTGATTCGATAGAATTTATGAAATAAATAAAAAAAATCACAGGAAATAAGTGTTTTCAATTTTGCAAAGTGTCTAGATTATTTTCCTATTTTGTTTTGGGAAAAGGGATTTTTTTTATAGAGAAAAAAGATGAAATGTTTGATGGAACATTTTAAAGTTAATGTTTACTGTTATTCATAGATCTGTAAAGAATGCTGGTGAAACAGTACGTATTTTGTCCTATTAGTGGTGTGCATGGGTATATAAGGTATTGGGAAATTCAAGAGCCAATCAGTGGTATTCCAATCTCATTAAAACCAGAAAGCAAATAATTCATTCGTTCCCTAGGCTTTTATGCTAGTTTGGGTTGTCACTCAACTTTAAGTGACAACCCAAATTAGCAATCAAGCCTACGGAACGAATGAATGATTTGATTTTAAGGATGTTGGTGTTATTCATATATTTTATTTGGTATTGATAAGTGCTGCAGTAAGTTCACACTTGACTTCGATATTCACCCCCCCCCCCCCCCCCCCCCCCACACCTATCGCCAAATACATGATATTAAGTGGTTTCAAATGAACAACGTTGAAACATGTGGAGAAACCCAAAATATACGTCCCATTTACATGCACAGTAGTTATATAACCTTAAACATTGCCAACCGAAATTGTGTTGTGTTTTCATCTGTTCTAGATAAGTTTTTATTTGGCTAAATGACAAGCTCTAACCGTGGTACATTGTCCCGTTTTCGATCAGAAACCGCTACGTTCAGCTTTATATTGTAACTACACTGTATCTACAAGCATTAAAACTGGAATTCTCGGTAACAGTATACTTCACGATTTTATATCACCAGTTACCACGGTTTTTATATATACATTCAACCGCAATGTAACGTCACCAAAAAAATACAAGATATTTCAACCCACCATGCAGTGATACTGAAAACAGAGTTACACTATGTCTTCAGAAGGCAACTAACTAATTTTGAATTTTAAAACATTATCTGCTCCTATTTATGAAAAACACAGCTTTTAAAAGGTTTTTTTAAAATCGTTGTTTTTAAATCTCCTTATCTAGTCGAGATAGAGAAGTCAATAGACTTTGTTGTTTTTTCAATGTGTGATCTACCTTTCATGAATACTATTAGATGAACACAAATGAGTGAACATCACCTTGCAATTTGTGATATTATATATGTAATATTAATTGGATCTGCATTATATAAATGTTGGCAACATCTTTTACTAATTACATTTCTACATTTTATTTGTTTTCCTTAAATGTTGCTAGCCATATACCATTGTTGAAAATGCAATTTCTGCATATTTGAACTTATTCCCTTCCAACAGAGGTTTCTCCCTTCAGATTTCCGATCCTTACCTGTGTTATAGGCCATATATCTCGGTCCCAGCAAAATCCCCAATGGGGAAAAGGGAACCTCATAGGGTTTCCTGCTTGTTATCAAATGAAAACACATCTTTCATCGGCTACGTCGACCGGGTGACTTCAAAGATCTTAGCATTTGACTATAAAAGGTCTTGCTGATTAGCATATATATCTCCTTCGAATACATGTATATTTGATGTAATAACACAAATACAAAATATTCGGTTTTTATGTCTGATTTGGTATTCGTCATTTATCAGCATATTTATGATCAATTGATTTCACAAAATCAAATAGTATATTTCGAAAAAGGCCCACGTTTCTGCTCAAAAATATCATTATAACGTGTCATTAGGAAACGTCACTTTTACAACGGCGTCATGCGCTGATTGCACAACCAGATTAAAATGCAATCAACCAGGTCACTCAATTTCCAGCGGAGGAGATCCTCTATAGTAGAACAGAGGTGCAGGTCGGGAACCGGAAGGAAGTAACCCCTGTGGGATAAACTCTGTGGGAAGATAATGATTTTAACTAACATAACAATAAAAGCACCATACTGTAAACTATGAAAGTGAGAGTGTGCCTACGTCTTCACATAAGATGTGTCTATCAAAGACATTCAAAATAGACTTTCTTACACAGAAGTACTTCGTGTTTTACTCGGTTGAATAGGAGTTGCCCCTTCTCTTAGGTTGAGTGTATGTGACTGAAGCACAGTGGTGTAGTGGTTAGCTTGCTGGCCTCTCACAACAACGACTCGGGTTCGAATCCCAGTGGAAGCACCTAAAATTTGTGACATGGGCATCTATCTGTTTAGTGTCATTGGGAAATTCAGTTCATATACATGTACAATGCACTCAGTCCACCCAGCTGTACAATTGGGTACCTGACATAACGGGTGGTTTCCTGAAGCGCTTATAGCTGCTCCGAAAAGACAATTCCGCCAGGGTAATAATGTCAGCGCCCTGAGAAATTACAGAGTAATTTGAAAAAGCACTTTATAAGATGACACATTATGATAATTATTATTAAACAGCGATTGCTGCAATACTTCACGTCACTGTATGTTTCGTATGAATATGAATACAAGCTCCAAACTATTGTCAGCAAGGTAAAATCAGTATATCATGTTCTTTGCTAGAATATTTCATTATAATATTTGTAATGAAATGCATAACTTACAAAGGCACCCCTGCGTCCAGATGTCTTCTTGTGTCCATGGTAACGAGAACTCACTTCCCTGGAATCCTTTTGGTTTGGTAGATGCCCTGACTGGACAAATGTTTGATCTTTTAGCTTATGCATGGGATGAATACTATTTCTATATTTGCATCTGTCCATAGATTTATGGTTTGTCACGAATATAGATGAATTAACGAGGTCACTTTAAGCAGTGTCATGCGTGATGTAGGTTAGATATTCTGAACGAAGCATGCTTAGAATTAAAGCATTTGCTTATTTGTTTGTTATTATGAGCAGTTACAAATTATCAATACGTGGCTTTAATCCTTGATGTATTATATGTATGTACGATTAACAGTAAACATGGGACAGGATAGTGTTCAGACAAGACCCTCTGTCTACTTCCCTTTAAGTTTAAAATCAGGTAATGCTTGCAATCTCAAACCTTTGCTAGATGATTGTACATTTTATGTCTCTAGCGCAAATTTTACTTTAAAATTACTTTACCCAGGGCCAAGAGAGCCAAGAGAGCTTCCAAAGTAATCGCTCAATGAGCGATTACTTTTAAACGTCTCTTGAACGCAATTGCTCAATGTAGCGCTACGTAGCAAGGCGAGCAAACTTCGAGGAATTTGCACCGTGTCGTTCAAGAGAGAATGAGCGCTACTTGAGCGCTACATTGAGCGATCAATGAGCGATTATAAGCGCTCGCTGTTATGGAATGGAGTCCAGTTTTATGTGAACATCACAATATTGTGAACACTGTTTTGAGGATATATAGTTACCTTTACTAGCAGTTGAAAATTCCAATTTTCTCAACAATAAACAATCTTCCTCGACACTAAAATACTGCTGCGGTGTTTAACCTATTTCAGTATACATTATAATGGTTACGATGCCATGGATATAACTATTTAATCACCTCAACCTCAAATAAACATAAAAAGAGGATAAAAATATATCAAAAGTAGATTATGATCCATATATTCATAAAGTGTCGAAAGTAATAACAATAAGTTAACACACCATTTTAAGGTGATTTAGTACACTGTACCGGTTTTCCTTATGCTCCTGTTTCAATGCGTCCCGAATTATCCAAATCACCATGAAGGGAAATTTTGCACATTCATAAACAATTCGTAGACAATTCGTTATTAAGAAAACCAAACCATTTGGTCCTGAACATGTTCTTCACATGACATCTGGTTGTCGTGGTGTAATGGTGTACCAGAAATGCTATTTTACGAATTACCTACAAGTGGATTTGAAAGATACAAATTTAAACAAAACATGAAGTCACAAATAAAAAGTATTCTTACATAAGATGTTCATAGCTATACCAAGTGTTCATAATGAACACCTTTTATGCATTGCGAACACCTCATGCATTTCAATAGACACCTGAGTACGTATGGAAATTGAACAGCTGAAATGAACAAAGGAGTCAGTGTGTACAATATTTACCGACCTCGACCTCGGGTTCTAGTTCAACACTCATGCACATGAGACATGAACACCTCGGCCTAATGGCCTCGGCGTTCATGATTCACGCGTTTGAAGGTTCTTCTAACTTTAACATCTTTGTCTGAGTCGGTAACTAGTACTGATATACTAATTATCTTTGTTTCCAAGGACGGCACGAACAATCCTGCTTAAAATTGTGAATTTGATTATTACGTCATATATATACGTCATGCTGAAGTAACAATCTGAACACATCCATTGCGAATTTAACCATACCTCTAGGCGGGAGTCATGTAGAGAACCCATATCATAAACAACGTAAACAAAAAGCAATCAAATATTTCAAAGTTTGAATTACATATTAAAGCATTACATAATTGGCCCATGATCCCATTGCTAAGTAAAATAGCATATCCAATAAACCTATACTTACATGTTTTTAATAGTTTAGATATTATGTTATCCAGTTTTAATTTCGTTTTAATTGATTAACGATTATTGGAGCAAACGTGTTATGAACGCTTTTAAAGGGCCACTACGACCAGGTTTGTTTTGGTGAAATTCCCACCTGCGGTTTTGACATATGAACTAACTAGGACATGGCCGAGTAGAAATTATTGCGATACCGCAAGGAAGCTAGGTCATTATTTGTCTTACACCCTCATAGAACACTCCTCATTCTTTACATGAAATATATAAAAGCGTGTATATATAGAGGATAATAAACCATCTTCCCTATAATGCCATTTTTGTTTAGCGGGTTTATAATTTGGTATCATGCGAGCGAAAGCGAATCTGATACCATGTCATTGACATGATATGATATTACATGGGGAGGAGTTGTGCATTTTATTTATTTCTCGCCAATATTAAATAAGCGAAATAACTAACAGTGTGATGACATTAATATTTCAGCGTGTCATGTATACGATTGTGATGGCTGTAGTAACATTGTGACCTCACAATTGCAAACTAGTATAACGAAATTTTCGCACAGAGGTATTACACCAGTTCATTATCGCTGTAATTAAGAATTAACCTTCAAAAAGGACCAACCTCACAATGGACATAAATCGTGGCACACAACTGTCTACTTGCTTAGCTTTAGCATGACTGCACAAACAGGAGGTATGACAAGTGAACACAGTGTACTGAAGGATCTAAACATATGAAGTAATTACATAACTGGGAGGTTAACCTATTGTGGTTTTAATTTTGTTTGTGATTCAAACATTCTTTCGAATATACAATAGACAAATCGAAAACAAGGAATTTAAAACTTCATGGTAGAATTAATCGCTAACGCATTTTCTTGAAAACTGAACTGAGATACTAGCAAACACACCCACCTATTTTTGAAGAAGTTTCACATACGTTCTAACCATCTTCATCTTCAAGTACAACACTGTGTCAGTGTATTGATAATACTTAGTTACACACGGTATATTATAACGTAGGTCTTATCCAGAAACCAGAACATTTATTGACCATTGACAAATGAGGTCATGGATTTGTCAGAGTTTCACAAACATTTTCTCAGTTCATATGCAACATATGTGTGTGTGTAGGAGAGTTAACGGATCGTTAGGACGTGGACACGTCTATGTACAAGTAGAATCGACATACAGAATGGGTTTATTCCTATTGTGCCAACATCATATTGATCATTATGAGGAATACCTTTTCTTCATTTCCTCCCAAAGAGGTTACTGCCATTTCATTTCTTTGAGAAGGAATGACATGAGTAACCGCCGTTGGGAGAGAATGCAGAATTGTAGACAGACAAACAGTTGGATATTTTATTTAGGTCTCACCTGTACAATATTACACAAAATCCAAATAAATATATATGACTTATTGTATATATATATATATATATATATATATATATATATATATATATATATATATATATATATATATATGATATTGACGAGTTACGAGAGGCACAATAAAGATGACATATACAAAATAAACATTAAAACACATAAAAGACATCACATAATACATAAAAGTGTATGTGTAATACATATTGTCACGTCCATTCCATCCCAATCCTGATCTGCCCATGGCTTTGTGTTTTCATTTATAATGACCTAGAAGAGGAATGGCTAGATCAAATAGAGCCTCTATATCTATGTAGATAAATAAATGAAAAATACATTGGTAATCTATAAAAACAAGTTCATAGACTACTTTTCAGTAGATATCACACTGGCGAAACAGTTTCACTGGAAGCGCATGTAAAATCTCCAAATTAAGTATGTAAGTCGATGTGAGGCATGTATGTGTTCAGACAGGAAGAATTCTCACATTACAACGACAGTTCTTTTGTTGTTACCATGCACCTTATTGATAACTCCTGTTAACTTAACTAATACCCTAGTGTGTTTATAAACCTCAATTAATGTGAAGAGGAAATGTCAAATGCAAGTCTAACTTTTTAAAATGTTTTACGAAAAAAATGACCTTTGTAATATTTGTAAGAAAAGTTGTAAAAGTACACAGGCAGCGATGCCTATTTGACATTAAGCAAACTCACGGGCAAACTAAACTACACCAACATTTGTTTGGTGTTATCAACGTTAACAATTATACCAGATAAATAAGTTATGTACGTTTGACAGACAATGTTGACCATGTTTTGTTCGTGATTCCATAAAAGTACAATGTACAGTGTGACAATCTTGCAAAATAATGACATTATTCGCAGAAACGAAGTCTCAGTGACAGTAGGTGTATGGGGTTATATAGTGACCTGGAATCATTTTGCAAAAGAGCCGGTGGTATTGAATACCGTGTTCCTAAGGCCTGACAACGGTCCTTCTGCTGCCCTAGTGATGATAGGCCAAAGCTGTTGATGACGTCACAGTGATGAAATGATTACTCAGATGTAAAGTACGGTGACTGAAGTCTCCTTTGGCGTTGATGACCCTCCTCTTTCCGATTCTTGGCCTGACTTGGTCTGGCCTCTTTGTATCTTTCGTTGTTAAAGCCTAGTTATTGTGGTTTGGGCGCAGTCGAAGATGCAAGCAACCTGAGCACGTAGTGCTCCCAAATTGCACACATTTCCCTCTCTCGCTTTTGTGCGTGCAATCTTGGTGTGCAAAATTTGTTGTCGTTTTGACAGTGCTGCTTTATATGCTGACTGGTGGTTTTTATACCGTTTTGCTCTATGTTCGTCAAAGTCAATATTTGGGAAGATTCATAATTTTTCACTGGTTTTATTATATATATTGTATAAGATGTGTTCATGTGATGTTGTTGAATTATAAAAATCCAATTGGAAACACTAATTTGACCTTTTTGAAAGAGAAGTTATTTTGGTATGTTTTTTTTACCCGTGAGTTTAGAAAAATTAAAACAAAATCCTACCCCTCCGTCCCACAGTTTTGTGATGATATGTTAGAATATTCTTTATGTGGTCTACAGGTAAGCATTTATATTATTAAAAAGAAATAACATTGCGCAAGGTTTTTGCAAACACGTGTTGCTATTTTTTAAGAAACCAAAAGTTCGTTATCAGTTTGAGAAAGAGTTACACAAATACAGGTGGACGAGGTTAGTATCGTGACAAAGCAAAATATACACGATTTAGAACCTACTATCAAACTCACTACTACTGCACAGTATAAAACTCTATACCAGATACTAGGGGTGACTATATTGACCCAAAGAGACTATTGCGATAGCGAAAGTCTATTGCCACTTACTATTGCGATAGCGATAGACTATTGTAACTCACTATTGCAATAACTATTACGATAGGTTTTTTTTGTACAAACATTTTTCTCAAGTAACTTATTTTGAAATTATTATTTTTTTAACATCTCAATGAATATTTTGAAAAATCCAACAGACGACTTCTCAGGCTTAATAAAATAAGTAGTGTGACAATCAGTATTTGATTGTTGGCACACTGCCACATGACCTACTTTAGGAAAGCAGACGACATGAAATGAAATTCATACATAATTCTGAAAAAAATTATCGACTTTTGAGAATCAAGACATTTTGGAGGTAGTGTAAACAGTGATTTTGAGGACGTTTGTTTAGAAAATTGCCATTGTAAATGTTAAATTTGTTAAATGCTACTGAAAGTTGTATCAATAAATTTTGTTTGAGTTTTGAAACAATAGTCCGGGCGTTTCAGATATTTTGCGCTAGTCATAATGGAGCGCGCTCATGTGTAAATGACGTCACGAACTTAGGGTACTAACGAACTTGGGGCACTCGACCATACGCAATAATCTGCTAGATTTTTTTATAGGTTTTAGTAGAAATGTTTAATTGATGTAAGGAATATGGAACCAAAATCAGTAAAGAAATCATAAATGAAAAGATTTTTTGTCATGTTGCTAATTCCTATCTCTAGTTCTTCCCTTTTGACATTCTAAAATGAAAAATCTTGAATTAAATGCAGTGAGGCTTGTGTAAATCATTCATAATTAAGGGAAATTTAATAGTTTTGATAGTATCGATAGTAACCTTACTATTGCGATAGCGATAGTGTTTTTGTATATACTATCGATATAGTACTATTGCCAAGCCAACTATGTTGCGATGAATCGATAGTTCGATGTATTTTTACACCCCTACCAGATACCATTAAATAGCAACAACAAATAGCAAACAGGTTTCATCACTTCATTTTTTACACATCAGTGATGTTTTATAAACAACTAGACAAATGTACGTCTATATAATATCGTTTGTTTGCGGAGGTTCCTTGCCAATTTAAAAAATCTCAAGAAATTGCTAATATTTCATTCTATACATGAAAAATATTAGCTAAATCTCGTTTGCTCGTGTGCTCTTTTTAGATATGAGCTCCCAATGTAGGTGGGGGTGCATATTCCGCACGCATCGGGCCATATATGCACTTTTAGAAAATGCATATTGACCCTTGTGACAACTCGAAGGGATTTCTGAGACAGGGTAAGCGCCACCTATCGTCCAAAGAGAGTTACGTCCCCTCTATTGACCAATCAAATCCGTCGTTACCAACCCAAACGATCCAAAAGTTGGTAATGCACCGACAACTTTACAAATTGCTTATAATACTTTGGGAGTTTTCATCTCGGATGTTAAGCTGATTTGCATAATATAAGTTTCAAAACGGATTTTAACTTCGATGGGAAAAATAAACAGGAGAGAGCTATTATCAGATCTTGAATAAATTGTGGTTTGTTTCATTTACCCACTCGTTGTGATTTAGTTTCATCACTAATTAATCAAGCGTAATCAGCGTAGTACGGTTAATTCCAATTAAAAGAAGAAACTTTCACCCAACGTGTCTGTACGTGATTTGTAAACGCGCATTTGATTGGTCTACACCATAGCTAATAGTCGTGTTACTTCCTGTCCCAGAAATCCCTTCGAGTTGTCGCAAGGGTCAATAATCCCAATATGCATTTTCTAAAATTGCATACTAGTATATGGCCCGATGCGTGCGGAAGATGTATTGCCACTTCAACTACTACTACTACTGCTACAACTACTACTACTACTACTACTACTACTACTACTACTACTACTACTACTGCCACTTCCACTACTACTGCCACTACAACTGCTATTACTACTGCCACTGTGCCACTACTAAGGGATTGAGGAACCTTAGAGAGACAAATACCCTGATAGAGCAGGATGCCACATCACATAAAACTATAACATATAATTTCAACGAAGTGGACGACAGTTACTTACTCCTTTTATTGATGTCTTTTGGAAAGTTAGTGAAAATTTTAACTTAATTAAATTATTATAAAACAAACAGTTCGTGATTGCAGTATATTATTGGTGGCTCGAATCAAGGCTAAAGTGTTTGACGCGTCATTCCCAACTTACGCGAGTGTATCAAGAATTGTCTCCCTTTGACTATACCTACCTCTGAACGCATAAGAAGTTCCTGTAAAATCTCCAAATTTCCCAAACAATTATAACAGTGTCTTCAAAAGAGCAGTCAATGTGTTAAATGCTGAAGATTATGTAACTTCTACCTATGTTTGGTTAAATCAAAATGTAGGTTGTATCAATAGTTTCATTTTAAAGTTTAGAGAATGGTGCATTGCTTTAGATAATCAGTTTTTTATTGAAAGTATATCAAGCTTCTCCAAACTTAACTTATATACACATATTAAATATGAAGTTATTTGTGAAGATTACTTATCTTTGATTACATTACCAGTGTATCGTATTGCACTTTGTAAATTCCGATGCTCCAATCATAAACTGTTAATTGAGGAAGGAGGAAAGACTGGTATCCCACGGAATGAAAGACTGTGTCCCTTTTGTATCGTACCAGTAGTGGAGTCGGAATATCATTTCTGCATGGAATGTGACTTTTATAATAATCTTAGCCAGAGCTTACTCCCTAAATATTATATTCAGTATCCTAATATGTGTACATTTCTACAACTTATGTCATCAAATAATACTTCCATTGTCAATAACCTAGCTAAATATGTATTTGTAGCACTTAAGGAAAGCGCAAGGTTTCTCAACTGTTATAGCTCTAGCCTGTAATTATACGGCGCTTCATTAACATTTTGCATTCATATTGTATGTACTTGTATAATGGGCCGGTGGCCCCTTTACGGAAATAAACACAGATTCACTCATCAATCTGAAGAATATGGGTTTATAAATATTACAGGCACTTCTCAGAGATGTATTAAACAATATGTTGATGTCATTAACATAAATTTAATGCGTACTTATGCCGTTAGCAGTCGAAATGGTCACTTTGACGAACCACATTTCAATTGTTATTAATTTGATGTATGGAAACATCTACCCACTAATATTGGGTACTTATTGAAGCGGCAATAAAATATCTTGCCATCATTTTCACTCTACCTTCTCTAGATACTTCATTGCCCTCCTTTACTGATATTTATCATTATTTATATTTGACAAAAATGGACTGATGACATGTATATTTGTGCTTTGTATGTATATTCTTTGTATCAAGAATTGAAATGGAATAATAATAAAAAATGTTGATGTATAATTTCTTTTATGAACTAGGCAACAAAGTGTATACTAACATACGTGTATTATAGATATGTCAGATATGTGTTGCGATTTAAAAACACCCGACTAGTACCAAGAATTCAACAAACTCAAATAAACTCAAAATACGTAATCATGTTGTTCTCTCGCCTCATATTATTGCTATCATGTGTTGTATCATCATTGATCACAGAGAACATATAAGATACCAGTAATTCATTGCTTTATTAAATGTAATAAGTCATTATGTCACGTGACATTATGAGTCTGCCCTCAAGTACATGGACGAATCGCGTAGTCAAGGCTTTAATGTCATCTGTATGATTCAAGCAATATTACACTGCAGTATATTTTCACATCTATACAGTAGTCCTGAGTCTAACGTTTAAAATGTAATTCTATGGACGAAAATAGATGTTTGTAGTGTGTCCACGAGCTTTGTAGTAACTGCGTATCCTTCTGAACGTTTAATGAACCGTTGAGACTTGAGAACAAGGTCGTCGACATCAAGTGCTTGTTTTCGCTAGTTTTTCGACAATATATACAGTCCCCTGTGATTTAATATTCATTTTCATTGTACTTTCATCAAACTGTCCAGTCTGATCTGTGAACGTTGCGATCCAAAACGGGGAATACAATAAATGAACACTCATCACTATTTGTGAGATACCTTTATTTACAGTAATGATCCGTAGTGTTTTGTACAAGTAACAGATACAAAATAACATGATAAGCGATGTATACAAAATATCAGCGAGCTGTCACAGGGGACACTCATATTTTGAATACAGCAATGTGTCATTGTAAACTATCTGTTTTATCCAATGGACAACGAACAAGTTATTAATTTTGCGTGAGATTATTGAAGACATTTCAGTAGGCCGGACTCACTTGGAAAGTTGCCACATTACGTCACGCACATCCTTCAAGTGCTTCTAGTTCTAGTCAGGTGTGCAGTTGGTGATGGTGTGTTCATAAGGTCTTTGATATCTCGTCTTTCTCCTCACTCCAGATCACCGCTCCTTCATTTAAAAGCTCTTCGATTTGCCGAGTTAGTGCCAAAACATTCAAATCCAGAGTAGCAAAGGGCCATGCATGACGCTATATATACGTAACACGTTAGATTCAAGGCTTAAGTTAGATTCGAGGCTTAAGTTATATTCGAGGCTTAAGTTAGATTCGAGGTTTATGTTACAAGGCTCAGTTAGATACGAGACTTAAGTGAGAATAAAGGCTTATAGTTAGAATCAAGGCTCAGTTAGAATCAAGACATACTTAGATTCAAGGCTTAGTTAGATTCAAGGTTTAAGTTACATTCAAGGTGGAACCTAAAAAACACAAAGAACAGGTATGAATTTTGTCTACATTGATCTATTGTGTTTGTTTTTTCATATTAGCGTCCGTTATGCATAAATCCCGCCAAAAAGAATAAAACGTTCACTTTTTCTTCTCTGAAGCACATTTTTCTCTAACACAGGGCAAACGTGAGGAGTGGCACATGACATCTTTTATATATTATATTCGGTTGTCCAGTGAATTCAATAGCTTATATATGGTCACGTCAAGGTGAACATCTTCGATCCCGATGATTGTCATGCACAGGGTGAACATTCTCCCCACTTCATCAAGATCACATACATATGTAGACGTTTGACTGATGTATATAAATATATAGTGAAGACATTTCATATAAATACGTAGCACAGAGATTACACACATCATGCATAACAGGAACCAACGTGTGAGGTCATGTGACCTGGCGGATTTGACATCACGTGATTCTGTAGATTCGGGTACATGTTAGCACTGGGGTGGCCCGACCAATAGTTCGTAGGGGGTCCAAGAATTCCTGACGTCACAGTGGGAACTGGGGTGTACGTGTTTGGGAAGTTCATTTTTGGAGTTGCATACCCCGGGGGTAGAAAGAGATCTTGGTGACGGTAAGGGCTGGGTTCAGGGGCAGATGGTTGGATAGCTTGAGCTAAACCAGCAAAGTCAAACTTGTACGCGTATCTCTTCCCGTGTACTTTCGTCATAATGTTCTTATCGTAGTAGTAACGTAACGCACGACTCAGCTTGTCGTAGTTCATGTTGGGTTTACTCTTCCGCTCTCCCCAGCGTCTGGCAACTTCATCCGGGTCAACCAACTTGAACTCTCCGTTTGTTCCTTCCCACGTGATGGTTGGCGCGTTTCTGCTGTCGGATAACAACTCCAGGAGAAACTGCCATAGTTGGATCTGTCCGCTTCCTGCAAGAGAAATGAGTTGATGTCATCAATTGTATGAACTGTATGTCGTCAGTCTTAAAGGGGCAGTAGCACGTTTTTTAAAAATTAATTTTGTTTTAAATTTCCCATTAATAATGGTAGTTTATGTCATTTACTTTAGAGAGTAAAACATCTTATTACACAAACCCATTATCCGTAGTTGTTATAACGGTGTTGCCTATAAAGCAAAAATTGCATTGAGGCCATTTTATCGTGAACACATTTTATTATTTCGAATGACAAAAACGATTCCCATGGCTTTACGGAACCATTTACACTCATGTTTTACTATTGGTGACATTATTTTTCCAAATACATTTCATCGACTTATTTCAGCGAAAAACCGTGATATTGCCCCTTTAATAATGTTAATTAAGGCGTTTTATATATCGGAAATACTAATGATCGTTTCTAATCATGCATTAAAATTGGGGTTTTCTTTCAGCGTGCGATATCTTCTTCAGATATAACTTGGGTCTCATCTCCCTATACCATATCTTGTTTGGTATACCTAACGTCATCCTCGTTACTGAAATTATCCAATTAAAAAGGAGTAAGCCAATCAAACTGCTTAACGTCAATTTTAAATTTTCCCTGCGAAGCTCCAAAACCCTTTCGACCATTCCCTTTATGAAATGTACATGTCACCAGACTTTTAGCTATACTTTTAAATTAGTTTAAGATAATCAATCAATCAAATTGACAGTTAACGATCACTTGACCAATACCTTGAGCATGAGCTAAATAAGATACATGTTTAGTTCAATGGTTCTCCAAACATAGCCACCTAAAGCCATTTCATTAGTCAGTGACTTAATCACAAGAATCAAGGGTGAGTTCAAATTGCTTCGTGAAACATCCCAGGGTTGCTTTAGTGCAGAGGATCGGAATGATAAGTAACTGTGTGGTATATTTTCAAAGAAAAATGTACCTGTGTTAGAGAGCCTGCTGGACAGGTGTCCGAACAACTTGTAAGGATCTGAAAAGAAACGGGAACCATTATGAGTGTCTTTAAAGTTTTTAATTCAACCTGAAATTCAATCGTTCAATTAAATTATCTGAATATCTTTCATTGTCATAAGTTCAAAGGCCAAACAATATTACATTTCGTATATACATATATATTGTTTATTGAATGACCTTGACGACATTTAGTTATACAATCTGACTTTATCAATTTCTTGTTTTCAAAAGTTTAAAAGGCAGAAAATCGTATAGATCGTAAATACATGTAATAAATAGCATCGATTAAGTTGTAATTTTTCTAAAATATTAGACCAATATTGAAACATTCATATACATCACGCCAATATTCTTGAATCGGTATTAGTCCTTAAAATATTAAAACTTTGGTAGAAGGTCATTTGTTAGCGTTTTGAGAAAAGCAAGTCATGGTTTGAACATATATACTCCTGAAAATAAATACTTATTTATAATGGTTTGATAGATGGCATACCTTGTGTTCTCCAGGGCGAGGTGTGTTCCACGCTTGATTTACCAACACTAGGGAAACTTGCTGTGTTGAATGCTGACAAAACAACAATATACACACTTTAACTGATTTAAAATACACTGAAGTACAAAAGAAAGTTCACACTTCCGTTGGTTTCGATTAATTCAAAATTTTAAAGAAAATAAATGCATATGGTTATGACATGATTTAATACCGCATATCTGAAGTAGCTTGAATGGAATTATTTAAAACAAAATTAAAAACCACGAAGAAGTATTATTTGGCTGATGACTAAACACCTCCCTTTCAGTACGGCGTCGAAAACTTAAGATATTTGTAATTGAAAATCATAATATGATAAAACCAACTGAACATAATGTTTCGTGATAAATCCTTTTCTTTTCATTTAGAAAAGTTGCCGTAATCAATGAATAAAAGTGCAACAAACATCTACATATATTTTTTGTTATTCTCAATATCATAAAATGATACAATGCATACAGTCTGATTAAAATCGACCTTGGAATAAAATTTGCAAAATAATATTTCTACCAGGATACGAACCAACTTCCAAACGCAAGGCATAACTCTTGCCAGTCTGCATTACTGGCTGATTTAACCCTTGCGATATTTCCCTCGCTTTGTTGTGTCAAGATAGTGAATCGCTGCACTAGAAATGCATAGCGGGCCTGGATTTCTAAACACAGATTTCTTAAGGAAATACTGCAAGGCCTAAATCAGCCAGTGATGGAGACTGGCAAGAGTTATGCCTTGCATTGGGAAGTTGGATACGAACAGGTTCTGTAGATTCCTCGCCACACCTATCTATCCCGGTAGATGCATTATTTTGCAATTTTTTTCCGCGGAATACCGTCGGTTTTAATCAGACTGCAATGCATATTATCTTAGTTAACATAGACCATACTTTTGACTTTATATTTATATTTCATTTTTAAATAAATATGTTCGTGTTTGTTTGTAAGAGTTTGTGTGTACACCTACTGTGGTGGGGGCTGCCTTGAGGAACCCAGTGGGTCTTAGCCAGGTCAGCATCTGGAGAGACAGGGATCAGTGGGTTACTGATTTGAATACGTTGACCTTCAGTGCTAGCAATATAAATGCTCTTCAGTTGCAGTATAGCATATGTGTACATGTGCTTGTTCATGGTTAGGAAAGGACTTCAAAGGAGACTCAGAAGCGGTATATTAAGAATAATCGTGATTTTATAAAAAAAAATGTACCTGGAATAGTTCACTTTGGCCCTTTTCTCATGCACGAATTTACATACATGAGTAAATTTACACACTATGTAATTATACATACATGTGTAATAGTAAATATACTTTCTGTTCACATGTAGTTAAGCATTATGTTGTATTTGTCAATTACATACAGCCATGTATTATAATAAACGAAAATATATGAGTAGATTCAGTCTATTTATAGTTATTATGCTTTTGCATACAGGAGTAAATATACGTTCCATTCTCATGACACAGTTTGCATAGTTTGCATAGTGTGTATAAATACGTATATGTAAATTTACATTTACATGACCTCCTGAGGTCGTGTAAAGTTACTCCTAGTGCAATAATACTCATGTATGTAATTGCGTTCTCATGACACTTTTACATACCCCAAATACATTTACATACATACGTAAATTTACTAACATATGTAAAGGTGTGCATGAGAAAAGGGCCTAAGACATTTGAAAATCTGAAAATGTTCTATCAGAACGAAAAAGAAAGCACTAACAACACACAAAAAAAAACTTTCTGGCTACCGATTTCTAGACTTGATCAAGTTAAGTCATTTTGGGTCAGGATCTCATTTCTATCCCATACCCCCAGCATGTCTTACCCTGTCTGTGTTGCTGTGCCCCCACAGTCTCCGGGGTGGGTAGGGAGGGGTAGGACCAGGCTCCGGGGGAGGAGGTCATCACGGGGGTGCTCACCATACCCCCTCGCTCTCGGGCCTCGTGGGGTAGCGGCGAGATGCAGCTGGTACTCGCTGTTGGGAATATACATTGTATAAAATACAGAGAAAAGGAAATTATATGTTTTATCTTATACAGTGGTAGAATTAGGGAGAAAAGATAAGGATGGTGATGACCATATTTTGTTGAGTTTTCAAATTTACAGAAACGTTAGTGAATGGCGGTGCTACCGGGAGAGAATGCGTTGTTGTCGATTGACGCAAACTTCATGTTCCATAAGCGTTTAAAAGTAATCACTCAATGAACGATTACTTTTAAACCTCTCTTGAACGCAATTGCTCAATGTAGTTCTATGTAGCAAAGGTAGCAAGCCTCGACGCATCTCTCTGTGTCGTTCAGGAGGGATTATAATCGCTCACTGTTATGGAACAGACGGCTGGTATCTTTTTACACATTCAATTCAGTCAGATGTTTTCTTGTAAAATGTGTCCTTGCTTTGGAGTCTTTCATTGCAGATGTAGGATTTTGATAAAATTAACTGAGGAGGAGTTTACTTTTATAAGTATGTGTGTTTCAATGTTGTACGTGAAAGCACTAAAAACAACAATCTAATAGTTTTGAAGAAATCAGCCGGAAAAGCTTCTCTTGATATTGTACAATTGTGACCAAAAATATAGTTTTACAACAAGTTGAGTTTGAAGGACACCTATGTTTAAACCATGAATAAAAGAATTTAAAAAGTGCTGAAAATAGTGTCTGTTATTACCAAATTAAAAAAATATTTTTACGAGAATTTGTTAAAAATGGAGAAAAAAAAGCAATATTAATAGAATCAAGTTTTTATAATTCATTTTTTAATAGCATTTTTTAACATTTCTACAAAACTTTATTTTACGGAATAGAAAAACACAAATGGAACTTATCATGTTATAATACATCTTTGATCGGGAATAATAACTACCAAAACCGTATAAAAACCGACTATTTATTAAAACCGTATTATGACCTTCCCACCCGGTAGCACCAAACAACAACACGACTTGTAAATATGTACAATTACTTTGTAAAACGACAACCTGCATTACCCTCTAACATATACAATAAATACAATCGATGACAGACGGGAAAGACGTACATACCTTGTCTCAAATAGTTGAGATGTGTGAAGAGAACTTCTGCTTCATATGGTCCGAGCAGACGACAGAGATCGTCACGTGACATCCGGCACAGCTCGCGACCATCCACGTGCATGAAGCGTGCAGGGTCGACATCTCTCAACCCGTACTCTCTAGCAGCCCACTCGACCCACTGCTGCACGTGCCACGCGCTCCATAACTGAGGGTCTGGAAGAATTGGTGATACTTTCATTGACAAGTTGGACCTTGGGTTCTGATAGTCTCTCGAGTTTTTTTCATTTTCAGACTCATAGTTTTGGTTCTAGATACGTTGATTGAAGACATGGTGTAATGAAAATAGGTAGTTGCTTGATAATCTATTTGAAACTTCGCCTAAAGTAGAAAAGTTGTATATCCACAAAAATGTATCCAACACCTGAACTTGAAGAATATCTTTACAGGGAGTCTTTAATTGTAGCACACAAATAATGCATTGGATAAGAGCATTCTTTACAGAAACAATTATAGCTTTTAATAAGATTTTCAAAATTTCTTTCATGTCTGATTTTCTATTTGGGCACGAGAGAAGATAACATGACAAAAAGTCTTCATTACGATGTTTGTCAAAACGGAGCATAGGCCTACAACTATTATTCTTCTTGTTGGCCGTGTCGGTGTCTTTGAGCATGCATGCGGAAAACTTTAATATCTACAAGTGTATATGAAAAACCAAGCATTCAGAGTTATCACAGTTGGAAATACGTTAACGGCAGAGGAAGCGTCAATGTTGACAAATGGAAACCGAACTGAATTTTAATCTCCTTGACTCAGTTCCCATCAACTGATATATATATATATATATATATATATATATATATATCCTAACATGTTACACCTCACATCCCACCCGATGGAGGAGTAAACAGAACCCCCAAACATCGTGTTTATTCACAATAAAGAAGTTGTCATCCAAACAACCTTGTTTTCTAATGTATACTCTTACCCTTTAAAATGGAACCAAAATAACCAAGTTAAATACAATTCGTTACCATATTTATGAACATGATATCATGGATGAAACAAGAACATCAATAGATGTATTAATATCACCATTATACATATAATACTTGATCATGTTAATGCATATGTTATATCCTCTGGGTAAGAGTTAACAAGTACTTAGTGATACGATAGACAAAGACCACAAAGCTTTCATCTCTAGCAGAAAATATTGCAAAGAAAGCAAACCTCAATGCAACCTTCATCTTGAACATACCATCGCTTTCTTGAAGGGCTTGTATGTACTATATGTAAACAGGTGAACACAAATGTTAGTTAAATGCCCTTGTTTACTTTCTAAACTCCTTTGTGATTCAGAAGAGCGGAGGTGTAATTCCAGATTCCGCCCATCCAATTCCATTTCCTTGAATAACATCTTTAGTAAGTTCTTTCTGTTTTGACTGAAGTTCGTGAATCCGATCTTCACTTCGTTTTCTTTCTGCTCTGGATGAAACTAGACTATCGTTAGTTCTGCATGGTTATATGGCTGTTTGATATTGTTTAATGCTTAGCAATTTCTCAGTTCTAGGTGTTTCTTCTCAGCTGATGGTCGCCTGTGGAGCTATGTGTGTGATGATACAGCTCGTGATATGTCAGGGGTGCAAGGGTGATATACAGGGTTACTGTGATCTTCATTTATATAGACACCGAGTCTCTCTCTTCCTCATATGTCTCTCACATCATCAACATGTATGTACTTTACATTTAGAAATAGTGTGAATATATTTAGTTTAGGACTAAACATGTTTTGCCGAAATCTTTGCCAAATATTCAGATTTACTTACTTCAGATTACTGGAGTAAGCGTTAATCCACCTGGTAAATCTTTAATCTCCCTTTTATTCTTTACTAATGAGCATTGCCGGTCTTACATTTAATTTACATTTTACATGCATATACCGATGTTTTATACAATGTAGGAGGCATGTAAAGAAAGTTTCTCAAATATGAGAAGTGAGTGTATACTAAATTATGAAAGGTCTTCATAAAAGCTTTACAAACAGATTATACAAACTATTTCAATATTAATTATAGAATATGCAGGATAAAATCAATATTTGTAATGAACATGTAATATCAACAAGGTTCAATTTAAACCAGAAAGTTATGTTTGATTTTATAACCTTAAAAAAATTGCATTTGTCAAATATTAAAATGGACAATTCGTATATTAAATTTGTTGTGTGATATTTTGTGATGTGATGTGAATTTTATGTTCGGTTATAGAAACAATTCCGTATGTCAATTGTTATGTATACATCTTATATACGTCCTTAATACAATAAGATGTTCAAGCTATCAAACAGAAACCCCCAGAGACCTTCTGCAGATGGAATGATGAAGGAGTTAGCATATACTCTGAACCGTCGTGTATGTTCACAATGAAGAAGTTGTTTTCCATAAAATCTTTTCTTTTTATAACCAATTAAGATAAACTTCAATGACGTGTACCAGTTGTATACTATGCTTTACATTTAAAGATACACTTTTGATTCGACCTATTTTCATCTTGATATTTATTATTTTCTAAAACACCTATATCCGCACTTAAGTTCACGTTTGTTGAGATAAATGACAGCACTGAACTTGAAACACTGTTAACTTGAAACGTGTAATAACTAAACAGTCTCATCCTTATCTCTCTTTGAAACAGCGAGGACTTCACACGTCAAATTAAAGGCTCTTCATTGGATCTCCCAAACATTGCCCACCAGGCGAAAACTGAATCTCTTTATAACGACTATACTGTTACTGTCTTCACGAATTTCAAAAACCTGCGTGTTTCTGAAAGGACTCTAAATAGCCCTAAGGCGGCCATCTTTGACTGCCAGCGACCCCTGGTGAGAAAATTGCGACGGCACGTGCAAAGGTGTTCATTTATCCGAACGAGTTGAATAGATTTTAACTGCAGTAATTGGTGAGGTTCGGTGTGTGATAATTGAGCCGTTCTAAAGAGGAGCAATTTATTCATTGTTGACAAGTTGTCGTTAAGATAGTAGCATCTCAATTTAGCCTTAATTATCAGGCTCCATGTATTATTTACAAATGTTAAATGAACACAAATAGGGATAGCATTGAGCGGGAGAGATCTCGCCTGCTACATTGATTAAAGCGAACATGTGTTAAGGGCTCCTTGACACGAACACTGCGGCTTTATAACCAGATTTCTTATTAAATATTAATGATAGTTTTTGTGGGAACTCTTTTTTTCTCGCGCACTGACATCTTAAAGATGTTCCTGTCTCTGCAAACAATCTCAGATTTTGAAGCTTCAGTGTCGTTGTCACTTCCAGGCGGCTTGTTATCTCTGCTCTGTAATTAGCATCGAAATCGTCATTATTATCTTGTCCCTTGTTGACGTCACAATTCCCTTTGTAGAGTTGAACTATGACCTTTATTGTAGTTACAGTTTTTGGACGTGTAGAGTATATATATTAATGATAAAAATTCACGGAAATATAATTGAAATCAATAATGAAAATTATGTTAATTTTTTTTTTAAGATAACACATCATGTCTACAAAAATGCGGGAAAATACGAACAGGAAACATTGTTAAATTCATTGACATAATTGAAAACTGTTTTAAGAACATTGAAGTTAATATGAAATCGCCGAATCATGTTTTTGTAGTTACTGCATCTTTAATTACAGTGTGTCTTTCTTAAAATAGCGGATGAAACTACAGTAGCCACAGTCAAAAAAATGAAAATAAGAATGGAAAACGTAGCAAATTAATACATCGACAAATGTTTTAAATCTGTTTTAAAAACCTCGTTCTCGGTCACCTGTTTGAATAATCACTTGCTTCACAATGACGAAGATTCTGCGACGGAACGCCGCCGATACTTATAGAATATAAGAAGTTATGACTTCTCTTCCTTTCTTTAACGTTAAACTGTATTTTCTTCAGAAAACTGAGACACTTTGGTTCTTGAATGTATCGATTATATATGTTATAAATATTTATGGTCAAGTCAATGTTTGTATTTGTAGTATCCATTTTACTTTTACATTTCTTACGTTTAAGAAGATACTTTAGTGTGAATAAGAGTAAAAAAAATCCGTTTTATTTTGACTTGTAACTCTGTTTTTGACATATTTTCACAGATGGCACTTTCGTTTACTCAACATGTGAATGGCGTAAGCCCTTATGCAAGTATTATGCACAAAATGTCGCCATGTTATTTTTCAACGCGACGCGATACGATACGAAATGGTTTACACGAAACAAATACCAACTGAGCATTTGACACGCGTAACACGTGAACATCGAGCTAAACGACAACGTGAATGTCGTATCCCCTTCTATCAAAGTCCCGGGCGGCAGTGGCAATGTGGGCAATGTTAGGGCAAGCATGGTGAGTGTTGTGGGCAATGCTACCCCGGCTGGTCCTGATTACCGTCCTAGAATAACGGAAGAGGCGCTCTGATCCGAGCCGGGGGAATCAGGTGCGATGGAAGCCCGTATTGCCACTTTGCGTTATCTCCGCATTTCTCACAACATCCAGTATGTTTTTCTGTCCTGTTTCGCATGAAACTCTGTTATTGCAGAGTCTCGCTATGGGAACATTGCTACACATGTGTCGATATTAAGGAAACCGTCACCACGTCTCAATTAGGACCTGAGAGATATGTTAGTGGTTGCAACCCACTTCTGTTTATGATAATGCTTTTGTTCCTGTGTCTTATTCGGCATTGTATCACATTTTCATATATGCACGGCGACCTTTAAAATCGAAATTGGGAAAGCAATAAAACAGATGCTTACATTTTTAAGGTGACTGTCTGATTTCCCCATCGATAAATAGTGTTTATATGACAAAATTCAACTTGAATAAACCCAGTTTATATACTTGTGATAATCGAGAGGATGGGCATATATTGAAATACATATATGAAACGATTATTACTGTTATTACGAAATGAGTATCCAAACGTGATAATTGCGCATGTTCACTCACATGTGTATGCATATCATATTTATCACACATCTTAGAACTGGCCATGGATAAAAGGTCGTAATTATTTCTCTTATCAAATATTTGAAAATATTTTAATATAATAAAGTTTACCAAATCGAAGTTGTCAGAAATGAATCTTGACACACTGTTTATGCTTTTTATGAATTATAAGGATAGGAACCACGTATATGACTTATTTTGTCTATATACTTCAGTTAACATGGCCATATAAGTACACGTACTATTTGCAGTTTTTAAGTGGAATGAGTGAATGTTAAACTCATTAAAGTGATTGTGTCATGTTGGCAAGGCAAATACTTTATAAGTCAGGCAAATATTTCATCACGTTCAACAATATTCCTCAAACATTCAGTAAGTTTCATAAGCGGAGCGGTCATTCCGTCCGTCCGTCCTTCAGTCCGTCCTTCCGTCCGGTCAATTTTCTCAAAAACCGTCAAAGGTACATCAGCCAAACTTTGTACAGTTGTTAACCATGTTCTTCCGATCGCGCACAGACAATTTTCAATTTTCTGAGATTTAATTTTGTTGTTGTTTCCATGGAAACGTCACTTTTTGGACTTAGTTTTATTGTGTTCAATCGGGACAAGTTTTCTTGGAAACTGTTCAAACTATAGGTGAATGAAATTTTGGTTGTGAGTACTCATGACCATACTCTTTATCGAGTTCGAAAACCACTTCCGAAATATTATTTTTTACAGAGTTATGGCCCTTGAATCCGAAATTGAACTTAGTATCAACAGAACTGTGATGCTGCAATGGGGACACGTTTTCTCGGAAACTATTACATCTAGGTAAATGAAATTTAACATGGAGGTTGTCCAGATGATACGTACTCTTCATCGAGTTCACAGTCCAGTTCCGAAATGTTATTTTTTATGAAGCCCTTGAATCTGTAATTGTACTTGGTACAAATTACCGGTGTGATGCTCTAATGGGAAAAATAAGTTACCTGAAATTTTTTACATCTGGGTGAATGAAATTTTTTAATAACAAAGCCAGTTCCCAAAATTATTTTGGACAATATTATGATGCTTGGAGCTGTTTTTTAAACATAGTAACCTTCACATCTATAATTCTCAATGGACGGATAGCAGATCGCGGGGGTATGTGAGTCATGCTCACTTTTTTTTTATTGTTTTAATTGTTACACAAATCCGAATATTGAATTTCAAACAACACGTGCCACCCCTATATACTCGCCTCCCCCTGTTATGTCGCAAAATTTGTAAGGAAAAGCGCCAGGTAGTACAATATTATGTACATATATATTATATTATAAACGATATTTTGTTCCGATATTTTACACTTCTTTAGTAACACAACATTTTAGATTAAAAGAAAGTGCTAAAATGACACACCCACACTAAATAAGCTGTGACGTCATGCTATATGACTGACATAAAACCTACATTTACTTTTTGAATCAGTACTTGTTTTTAAAGTTATAATTATTCTTTTGAATATATTCCTACCCAAAGGGTGAATAAAGGACAACTGAATCAAAAGCGTGGTGAAAATCTGACATCTGTTTGTTTCTTTAATAAAACAACCAAACACATCAATAAAATGAATATCAAACATATTACACTAATTAGAGGTAAGAAAACTTATGAACGGAAGTAGGGATTCATGATCACAGAATCGGAAGGAAAATATGATTTCATTTGATTTCATTTGGCATTTGTTCATGTTCAATTCCACATGTCCTGTTTATGCGAGACAACAAATACAAAACTTTTACATCTGTTTGTAGATCAGGAAAAAACCTCTTGACACTGTTTATTACAACCGGACGATATGACAGAGCCACGAAAAAAGTAATCACTCTAAACATAATAATAAGCCTCTCGCTATGTAACCGCCATGATGGTTCCCAGATTCATCATCTAGTGACGTCACTGTTTTAGCGCATCTGCCTGACAGAGGCTGCTATTCAAATTCGCATTAGATACAAATATTTCCGCAAGGAACAATCTCCTTGGGTTGTGAAACAAACATAGTTGATGAAAAAATAAGCAATCTTTCCCCGAGCGGGTTTTCATTTTCAGCTTTTCGCGATTTATTGAAGATGATCAAGATGGCGACACCCAGAAGGCGTGTTATCGCAAGGGCCACTTCCGCTTCCGGTCTTCCATTATTCTTTAATCAAAGGTCTGTGATCAGAGTGCATATCTACATAAGTGTTGAGAAGCGGGATCGTGAATAGTATTTTGTTCCTGTAGAATTCCCTTAGTGTAGTTTTACCTCACCCGTTTTTCCATAGGATGCTGACAAAATTAAATATTATTGAGAAGCGACTTAAGATTCAAAATGCATTTTCCCGCAAATGCTTTCTTGTAAATGTAAAAACAAGTTCCCCAAACTATACTCATCTGTATACAAAAGCATCGATGCCAAATACTCAGAATCTATTCCCAGCATATATATAAGCCATATAAGATTGAATTTTCATATATGGCAGTGTGGCACTGGAAAGAGACACCCGTAAACAATTTCTTGCAAAATATAGATACATCATTTCCCTTACATTACCATAATAAATGCCGTTATATAGTCATCTGTACACACACTGTAAATGAATATGTAGGTACAGTAGTACGTGTACGGTCTGTGGTGTGAATCTATCTCCAAAGCATGAACTGTACCTCGTGCATATTTAATCATATCAGCAAATAAGCTATAATGGTTTAGCGGCGGTCGTAGTGTCTACCTGCTCGATGAGAAATGCCATTTACAGGTGTACCTCATGGAAATAGTTGTCTCTGTGTGAATATTTTGAAAATTACATATTCAACATAAAGGAATAATCTAAAACAAACATAAACGACGAATGCATCGTTGAATGTTTCATAAAGTTTATAAACCCAACTTGGAACCAAGGTATAAATGAGTTATACATGGAAGATATAATTGTTAATGCATGGAACATAATTGAGTCATCTTGTCCTAGAATATCAACAATCCAGTCCAATAGTCTACTATAATTTGTGAAACGTTTCGAAATGGCAAATCATAAGCGCAGAAAGAATATATTCCTGAAAACATGGAACCAAGGAACAAGATTGAGAAATGCAGGATTGGGAAAGAGTCAGTAGATAAGCAAAATAAGAAAGGGAATATTGTACAATCAAAACATACATGTACCATTTACTAACCTATCTTGACAGCTAATCAAGTGGTAAAACAAAGTAATTCAGAAATATAAGATGATATATGTGATAAATCTTGAAAACAAATTACCTTTGCTATCGGTTGGCCCATATTGGCCTTAAAGAGAGTAATATATAGATCACAAAATATTTATCAAGTGGTTGATCCAGATATTTTCAAGAAGGGGCTGGGGGGTCCAGTTACTGAAAAAGGAGGGGGTCACCATGCAGAAAATATTGAAAGGGGGAGGGTGGAACCCTCTTAACTCCCCTCTAGATCTGCCAATGATATCATCCAAGCAATTCTTAGTCACATGAAGTCATGACATCAAATCTAGGTTTTTCTAAAAAATCTTGAATACCAAGGAGAGCCAAATGTCATGGGAGGTACCCAAATTTACTCGAAAGATATAATCCTAAAGAACCAATTCTTGATCAAACGAAACTAAACAGGTACATATTTCGAAAGAAGTGCCAATTTCAGTGCGAGGAACCAATGGTCAACATGGGTCCAAAGTGACCTAAAGAGGTCAGAGTACCGTGAGAAACCGCGAGACTTGACGTGGAAAGGGGGGAGTTCCTCCACTGAATGAGTTTCCTATTGTTTACCCATACAAGGCAAACTGACCCATGCTTTTCAGGAAGTGTATGTTATAACGGTGGCACCCACCTGGGCGCTATCAAGCAATGCGGCCTGTCGTCTTAATGACAATATCGGTATCAACTCTTGTCGTATGTCCGGAATTTTATTTGTTTGGCGGTTTAAAGTTCCGAACCGGTTGTGAAACAATGTGCTTGAGCGATGGAAGGTTACAGTGTATGTGACCCAGTAACGTTGAAGCACTCCCTAGATTTTCACTTTGTTTGTCGGAATGTATGGTAAATATATATTACATATATAATGTAACTGTACGATTCCTCTGACAAGCATAATGAAATTATAAGAGAGGGTTTGGAATAATGTGATTATATCAAGATGGTTACAGCGCTCCTTTGCACTTTCCGATAATATGTGTAACTGTTTTTTTTCCAGAAATAAATGTCATAATGTGTAAGAGTAACTATTTTTCAAGTATATATTTCATTGTGAAACAAAATGGGCGGTCAGCATACATCAAATTGTAATACAATTGTGGCGTTAACTTGAAAGCAGGGAAGTTGTTTCTGAATGACATTATAATTCTGTAAGTGACATTTTCTATTCTAATGGACGTCACTCAATCTGCCATTGTATGTTAACAATTAACAATTAACCATTTGGTTATGAAGTCAGTTTTAAAGGGACACTGCGTCGAGGATAAAGATTAGATCAGATTTATCTACCTATGCTGATTAACGTGTACATGTCTACTATAGTGAGTCACGCTTCGCTGTACACATGGAGTCGATTTTATTACTAATTACATAAGGGTGTCTGATAGCAGACAGTCATATCATCATAGGTAGATAAATCTGATCTCATCTTTATCCTCGACGCGGTGTCTCTTTAAAGTTTGAATATTGAGAACCGTGGTTTGGATCCCATATATATAACATCTCCCTCCCATCCCTATTCTCGTTTCGGTTGGCTGAATATTTGGTTCCGTTTTTATCGAGTAGAAATAAAGCGTCCACCATGTCGTGTTGACAAATAGTGTACTAATTTTCATAACTTTTACAATAGTTGATATTTGAACCATGTTGTGCTTTATTAGATACAGTATACATAATCTAATAATTCCCAAGGCTTCTAGTAGGGCATCAGTCAACCGTTACACTCAATTCGGGCGAAGGCGATGCTTCATAAACATGGGCCGGTGATATGGTTTCGTGGTTTTTCTTATATAAATTAAATAATAAATGCGTTTTCGAAATTGATTGCATTTATTCATATATTTTAGCTGTAATAAACTCAGTCAGTTTCATGATCAAGATCTCCAGCACTAGACACATGAGACATACAGTAGGCAATGGAAAAACAATACTTGTATTGGTGTCGTAGATTACATTGTCAACTCTGTAAATAAACGAGACAGACCCGTGGTGCCGTGCCGCAATTGAATGGTGAAATGAATTAGGATATAGAATTATCCATCAGGAGAGTTTCTGACAGTTTGGGAAATATAAATCTGTCAAATTGTGTGGTAGGCCGGTAAGCGTTGCTGTCAAAAAGCGTTAATTTCTGTCCAAGTGAAGCTAACAAAAAGAATAGAATGTAAAGGCAGTCTACTGTAGCTCATATCACAGTCAATATTTTGGGGAAAGAATATGGAGATATGTGTAAAATTCATTTTGTAAAAGTGGAGCATCTAAAATAAATGTGGATTTAAGCAAGGGAAATGTTTGTCACATGTATTATGTACACCAATGAAGTACACATGAGTAAAAGCTGGCATGGTAGCAACTGATGTTCTAGGCAGGAGACAATACTGAATGTAGATGCGTACAGGCTCATTATGTAAAATCACGGATTTAGAATAGATATAATCGAAATGGGCTCTTAGGATGTGGGGTTTATTAGGTCCCCTCCTCCAGAAGATGTTTTATCATTTTCGACAATGTATTTGAGAAATATCTTCATTGAATTTGATATGTTCTAAGGTGGGTACCCGGTCGGATCTGGATAGTTGTTAGACTGTTGAGGTACTGATCTCCCAGAATACGTGACTGTTCATCTTCCTCCATGAACACGTTTTATCACTTCTCTCTCCCCTTTTAAATGTTGCACTCGACAAACAAACAGAGGCACTCTGCTTCTCATCTGGTCTGGCCTCACGTGATCTCGGCTCTCTCTGTTTTTATATGTCGCTAGTTTTGTGAACTTTTACATTTGCTCTTGTAACTTACGGAGAACTAGCCTCTGTTCCGAACAATAGGTGGTCACGTGACACGAGGAAACAGGTGCCCCCCACATGGACACGCCACCCTCCCCGACGAGGGTCCGGGACCCCGAATTAGTTGACAAGTTATACCCAGCTCTGTTTTACCAGCACATTAACCTCTCTAAATGACTCCCGTTCCGCTTCCAATTATTGCTATTGTTCTTTACAATAATGGATGCAACGTGAAACAACAGAAGAGTCCTAAAATGCTTCTACGTTTTGTTTGGATTTCTCTACCTCTCTGCTTGCTTCCCACGGGGGACGAGCCGACAAGAAAAGAGTCTTTATGTTTGTAAACCTCGACTGAAGTGGAGCTCCGCACGACGCCGCCTTCCTTGTACTAAACGCCCGCAACGATGTCCTTACATGCGACCCCTACAATGTCCCTGTGCGGAAACTTTACAATCCGGAAATACTTGTATTAAAAGCGTGTTACGTGTGCCGTGTTTTTTATATGGATAAAGTAAATAGGTGTAGCGAATGTCCAATAAAAATGGTGAATGTTTGGGACATAGCTTGATAACCACTTAAAGGATTGTTTTTCATTAGGATTAGTTTCAGAAGTACATTCCTACTATGAAAAATAACACATTAATGTCAAAGTGATGAAAGCATTATATGTTTTAAAGTCTCTATAAATATATGATAATAGACAAACACAGTATCTTGTTTAATAACAACGACAATTTTGTGTAGCATATAGTAATAATGAAAGGAAACTGTATATACGAATATATATCGACAATAATTATGCTTATCTTATTTGATTTATGCAAAGAAAAAACCCTTTAAAACAAGAAGAATATTTACGGATAACCTAAATTTACTGGAGTACAAAACATACTATCAACGAATATGGATATATCTGTCGTTTCCAAATTAAAAAGAATTAGGCCAATACAATACAATACAATACAATACAATACAATACAATACCTCTTAAAGCAGAAACATGTTCAAGCAACGCTAAACAATATCACTCACTTGAATTTTCATTTTCAACAATGTCACTTAGAGAAATTTCTTTACTTTCTAGCAAATTGGACGTCTACCAACAAAATAAAGCAGTGGTCGTATGGCCAACAGAAATATCTTTACAACCATGCAACAGACCACAAGAGTCCCTTTTCCATCTTTTATGATAAATAGTTTCATTCATAATAAAAAATCAATTATCTCACGTACTACCAACGAAAGAAACAGTCCATGGACAGACAATAGACAGGAATTATGATGGCATACAGAAACAAGTCCCAAATGGTAAAACAGCTCTCTTAAAACAATGAAGCATCAACCATCTGAACATCAACACAAAACTGATGAATTCTCCGACTATACAGCAAAACTATATATCACAAAGTAGAAGTGAGGAAAGGAGATCTGTTTTAAGCCCGCTTCTTCTCATGTATAGTAAATAACGTCAGGAGAAAACCCGCAATACCATTGTCACTAATAGTACGCATTATGGTGAAACCTGTGAACTAGCTGGCTGCTACTGAAAGAACAATGTGGAATTGCACCCAACATTTAGACTCTGAACAATATTGAAACGGATGCTCTCTGAAAATCCCATTTCGCATAAAATGACATATTCTCGTTTTCAATATTTAATAAAATGGTGATATTATCAAAATAAATACTTTTTGCCAGAGTCTGAGTGTAGGACTACCAACTTACTGCAATGTAATACAGCAGACAAATTTGCCGAGCAACTTCAAAACCTAATGATCCGAGGTCGAACGTGCTAACCACTGCGTTATACCTCCACATGCACATTGTACGTGAAGTACCATCTTTTATTTTCTTCAGGACATAACTTTCCTATATTGCGAAGTCCCTGTATCCCTGCACGGCCTGTCACAAGGTCTGCATCTGGCTGTCGTTGGGAAGCTCACGCCATAACCACAACGGATATAGAGTATCGAAAATTTACATATCGTGTCTTGTGTTGTGATGCTGGGGTTTGGTGAATGGAACCAGCTTTCTGAGTATACAGGCTTCCTGTGCAGCCCACTAAAACCTACTTAAAACATACGTTTGTCATTGAATCGTAGCAAAAATGCTAGCGTATGATGTAAAAGCATTCTTTTTTATACCCGAGTTATGTCGATGAAGTTACTCGGGGCAAAAAAGCAATCACTTGGCTTAATGGGGATATTTGAAATGTTATGGTTGTATTTTGTGTCGTAAGAATGAAAAATATCGCATGTTATTACCATTACTCTATGAATCATACGACGTTATATAACAAATCGCTGTTGAAACAATAAACCTGTGTTAAAGTAATAAACAATAGAGTATCTGAAAGGTTGAAATATGAACCATTAATGTTATGCTCCCATATTGAACATATGTTGTAACAATGGAATATTGTGATAAAAAGGACTGGTGTGTAATGTGCATACAACCAATAAATATTAACTTTCTAGTGTGTACACTTTTAGAAGTCAAAGATGTTAAACTTATAACTGATCTATTAATGAAGCTGTTCCTTTCTGGAAAGACGTTAAAGGTTTTCCCAATACACAGATTCAAATGATGTTACATATTTCCTCAATCTTCATTTACATGTAAATACACATTAAGTCCAACGATCTACAAACGAACGTTTACACTAAACAAAACATATAATAATCTCCTCGAAACCAGTCGATATCCCCGTACACATCTCAAATTGTCATTTCTCCTTTCAAATATCGAGTAAAGAACATCGTTATTATAAATTGTTTTAAAAAATCATGAGTTTGTACCCCCGAGACCAAATCAACGATTCTTGATATGAAATGGAAACTGTTAACATACCATCCTTACAAAATAAAAGGGAATACAAAAAAGTGAATGAGTTGCAAACGATAACATCTATAGAGGTATCTAAATGCTGTATTTAAATATAGAGGCGACCTCTTTTCAAAGAGTGATTGATCCTCCCTGTGATGAGACAAAATGACTCAAGATGAGACACATGAGACAGATGAGACACGATAGTGCCAAGCAGGAGTTTCAAATGAAACATCTCTTCCACATCACATTTCTGAGACAATTTACTCCACGAATCCTTGTGTTCGACGTCCGCCAGGTAGAGCTTCTAGAGTGTCACTTATACAGTTAACACCACGACCATTATATCCTGCACCGAGTAGTATATTATATTGCTAGTCTATATAATTGAGCCTCTACCTCGTTTTGATTTGAATATGTTATGCTGTCATTAGCATCATCGGTAAAGATTTCATTTCCAAAGTAATTATTTCTATCAAAGCTGAAATAATATATGAGAATGAATGAATAATAAAAATAATATGAATAGAAAATATTTTGAAACTGCGTCACGATGTCATAATTAAAGTATATTTATGATTTTGAAGACCAAGAATGTACATCTGTATTATATACTGGACCAAATAGTGAGGGGTAAAATGACATTTTGAAATTATGGAAAATGATGTATTTATTAGTTGACATACTAATGAAATATCAATAATAAAAAATCAAATATCC
The DNA here is from genome assembly GCA_936450465.1 of Gibbula magus. Taxonomy (NCBI): domain Eukaryota; kingdom Metazoa; phylum Mollusca; class Gastropoda; order Trochida; family Trochidae; genus Gibbula; species Gibbula magus. The sequence continues at coordinate 30,470,163 of OW388299.1, read as the reverse complement.
CTAACTTATTTTGTCCAGTATGCTTCATTCATGATGTGAAATTAGTATTTCAGAAAGAATAAATCGCCATATCAATATGAATGTGGGATTCAAATTTCTTCTATGGATAGTTAAATTTATCAAAAAACAAATATGAAAAAGAAACATGTTAGATGGCAGTGTTGAACAATTAGTTTATTTTATCATGATACTTTACTCGTTGATTCATATTTCTAACAAACACGTATGTTCTTGATATGATTCAGGTGCATGCCTTGCATACATTTTATTTTGTTCATGGAGTTATTGTATCATTCATCATATCAGATTCTCTAATGGCAATCTGTTGTTTGAGTGAAATCCTTTGATGGAATCAAACTCCTTTCAAATTATTTCAATAGATCACAAACTCAAAGACATTTTTCCTTGTACAATTCCCCCTCACGTATATGCTTCAGGTAATATTTTAAAATCCTGTGTATGGTCACGACTCATGATCTGTATATATCAACTGGAAATGCACCCAAACCAAATCAGTTTTATTAGATATAAACATAAAGATATGAATATATAAATGATTTATACTTTAATATGATACACTTATCTTCTCTTCATAATGCTCATTAATCATATGTTTGCGAGATAAAACATAATTTACTCATTATAATCATACACATCAGCTGACTGGAATATGAACATTTTTGATCAACTTTAATAACTGGTTGTTTTAAAAAAATCTTTAATGTTTATACTATTTACTATTTGGATGCTTTTTAATATTGGTTTAATTCTACTTAAGTATGGCATTTTCATAAATACCATGACAAACGTAACCGGTTATTTTTCATTTTCTATTTACCAATTCCAATAAAATGTAAGTTGGGGACATTTTAAAGATTGTGATGATTTAAGGACATCGCAAGGTAAGTTTATGCAGGCATTTGAAGAAAATTATATTATTGATATAAATCTGTAAACGAAATTTCCCGTTATTGCAATTTCTGTTATGAAGGTACATATTTTAAAATTAGTTTGGCTTCCATATTAGGATTAGGATTAGGTGTATTGTATTTCCAATCTAAATAAACGATATATCGAACATGACATTAGTGGGTTATAATCATTTTAATTTGGTTTTAAAAACAGCTGATACAAATCTCCTTTCCAACTGAGTTTTGCAAACAATACATTTATCAATCACTTTAGAGTTGATGCTAGGTCGATTAGAATACAATACTTAATATTTGATATATGTTATACAAAATATCCTGGATTTTGCGTACTTCATAGTAATACTGTATGTTTGAGTACACTAATTTATACAGAATCAAACAAAAACTGTGCTATCGAATTTTATCTTATCATAATTGTTTTTTATATATACGATGAGCTCATTTCGACCAGTATATCGGTCTTACCTTCACCTTACTTCACGTGAGAAGCAACTCATCTTATTTATATATATATATATATATATATATATATATATATATATATATATATATATATATATATATATATATATATATATATATATATATATAATTTTATTTTATCAAATATTAATAAAATAAAACAATATACCTGTAATAATATAATAATACGCCTGTTTCATCTAAACTTGTGAGAGATTTGTCATTAATATAAAATTCAGCTAACCATAAGTATTGAATTGAAGTTTTTATATGGTTTTGATCTTGGATAGTTTTATTGAGAAACTCAATCACACAATCATAACGACTATTATGTAACAGTACCAATTATAATATAGCTTTTTATCTAATTTAATCTTTTTGCAACAAGACTGTCAAAGAGAATAATGTGTTTGTTGATCCTTTTTCAAAGATAAACGCAATGCAATGTTTACAATGTAATGTAGGACAGACTATTTTATTTCGGAATCGCTAATACTTTTATTAAATACTCCAAGAATGAAGCGTTTTGTACTGAAATATCACCTTACTAAATAAATATGGATAACTTTGAGCTGATAATGTTTTTAAATGAGTGTTGAAAATTAAATGACAGGACTCATTATTGATTTAAAAAAATGTTCCTGTACCAGTTTTTCTCTGATTCAGTTGGACACAATCTCCTTAATTTCGGATATATGCAATGCATGGAGGATGTCTTTTCAATTAAAACTTTCTATAATCAAGATCCAAATAAACTATATCAGCACCATGTGTATGTTAATCTGAATCAATAGTCGATATTCTGATAAAACTTTATTTGTAAAACGATTTTAGAAAAATGTTTCTGAACAAATCTTAATATTCCATCATTATCATCTTCTAAACGTGGCTAGTTTGTAAAACAGGTGTCAATGTTCTTTAAATTATAATACCAACAATACCACGCCTATTAGTTTACAAAGGACACTCGATAGCATTTACCTTAGCAGAGATGAGTTCGTTTATTTAATGTACTTCGATAGCAAGATGTTACCTTGAAGTTATGATATATATGTATATATATTTCAGTATTTTTAAAGTGTCCATCGACAAAACACTAAAGAAAGGAGAATTAAACATATTCAAAATTGAAATATCATCATATCAACATTAAAATCGTATTTCTAAGAACGATATATTATTAACCTTTCTAACAATTCTACACACCAAATGCCAAAATGAATGTAAAAGAAAGGTAGGTATGAAAATGAAACACATTCCTCTCAACATAAACTCGTTGTACTTTGAAAAATAGATCCTCATAAAACCTATTAATTTGCAAATCGATTTTCACAAAATATGGAATAATTATTTCACTTCCATTATGCAACAATACAAATAAAATGAAAATTGAAACCGTTATTTTAACAACTATTTGTTTACAAATCATAATTTGCTGTCCTCGTCTAGTGTAGAATTTCCCAATACTCGCAATAAATTTCTATTTCAAATCAATACGGCATTTCTTCTTAATCATAACAACAAAACATAGCATAAACTTGTCGAGTAAAGAAGTATACTTTTCATTGACATTTTCTGGTTGAATCTCCAGTTTTATATGAAATCAATATATTATACTTGAAAGTTGGTTCAATTGGGTTAATTGCGTAATAGAGTTCATGTGATACCATTAAACCAGGGAAACATGAAACCATTAAAAATGCATGAAACCATTCGAACATGAAACCATGAAACCAATTCCAAGAGTAAAATGTTTCGGACCAGTAATGTTGCAACGTTACAAAAAGGAACTTATGTCCAATTCCTAAACGAATATATCTCCATAATGACATAATGATAGGAGAGATATTTCTACAGGATTAACCCTCTTTGTCAACCCGTGTAACATGTACCTTCGGGAAATAAACACCGTTAAAATCGCGTAATGATAAGTGTAAATGGTTTAAACTTTGATTAAACTTCCCAAGATAATGATAGGATATTATTCATTTACCATATCATCATCTGGTAATAACATCACTGATTTCATATCTCGTTATGGTTAAACATTTAATAACTATCAGACCAATGTTAAACCTAATTCAAACGAAAATATAATTTTGTGTGGGCATCTTCTCTAATGGACATATTACCGAGTCCGTTATCCATGATTATAAAATGTAAAAAAAATCACGTACATAATTTGATACCCTTTCCACTCATGAACTGTCTTAAGCTGAAATGGATTCCAGAGCAATTCAGAAATCGAATGAAACTGTGTTTTCATATATGTAAACAAAATCAGTTTTTTTTCTCAACAATTACTTCTCCACGACAATATATCAAATCATTGAAGATGTATGTATATGTGCAGGTGCGAAATGCCTAGGTGTCTACACTTTCTAGAAGTTGAAACACCTTATGTATATATACGTATGTATGTTTATGCCACATCAAATCCATGAGCCAATTGACAGCCGGATCCAGAATATCACCAACCTTTAGCAAAAAAGAATGCATGGCTGAACCAACTGTATGTATCCTCCCGTTTGAAAATCCCTGCATCTGCCTATGATAATTTTAATGTAAATACATTGTAATACGCTTTGTATGTTTTGTAGCTCAGCGTCAAAAGTTCATGTGTGTATGTACTTCTTCCTGCAAAATGCGCTTAATACTATGGTGATTTACTGTCAGTTTATATAGCTTACTTTACCAGGTATACATGTATATACCACGAAAGCCAATGCTGATACCACCATCGCCCAGTTCCCATGTTAAAAGTATATGTATCTACATATTCTATCAAGGACGTGTCCAACCACTTACCTGCAGGAACGAACACCTTTGGGAGCGCCTTGTCCGAGCCTGTCACATCCCCAGGGGTGGGTGAGAAGGGGGACTGTCTGGGGAGGGGCACCTGTTTGCGTTGGGGCAGGTATTGAGCTCCAGGGAAATTGTACATGACCGTGTCACCCAGAGCAGGCCGCCCTACTAGGTCCGCCGAGCTCTTCCGAGGATCATTTCCTAGGATTTCCGAGACGGAACTGGAATTGTCGGCGGCAGGATATCCATGTCTCGGAGATACGGGCAGGTTGTCTGGTAGTCGCTTCTGAACGCTTGTCACTCCGTGCCCCAGCTTGTCCTCCCTTGGTATAATCCCGGGGGTCATTCCTTTACCCTGAGTCTCCATCCACCCCCGCGCCCCACCCCCTCGATCGTTTGGTTCCATCTTTACTCGGGAGTAGTCGGAGTAGGTCGTCATGGTGTCGCGTGCTGATCCCACCTGCCCGGTGTCGGCACCACTGTACCTCTCTCTGATGACAGGCGCCAAGCTCATGCAACTTCTTCCTTGCCTTAGGCACGACTCGTCTACGTTAACTTGCTCGTAATTTCCGTAGACAAAATTCGCTGCCGTAAACATGGACTTGGACTGTTCAGAAGAAGGAAATATCGCAAATGTTTAAACAAAAACGTTTGATGGGGTTTTAATATTAATGCTACTCTTAGCGTATCACGCGAGTGTTGAGAAGGCGAGGCGGGATTAGGAAACTTGGTTTCCGTTGGCAGGAAGATATTCAGAGCAACATAGGGACACGCTAGTTGGCTTGTGGGAGGGGCGGGGCACTCCGCATTAAGGGCTCTACTCGCTGAAGTGGGAGGGGTTAGTCAGCTGATTGACCATCTGACCAGAGAGGTGTGGTGTTCCTAGAATAGCAAATATTGTCTGCAATAAAGACCTCGTAAGATTCGAAATTATGAAAACGGACAATAGATAAATCGAAGACACCATCTGAATATTTCGGAAGGGGGTTGTGTACTCCGTAAAGTTCTCTCAGTCTTAGGCTTGATTTCATACAAATAGCTTAAGTAGTTAGTTCTGTAACTCCGAATAAATCTGATATACTAAACATACCATGTCTGCTGGTGTTTTGCTTTTTTGGAATGACAGATGTCAGTGTTGATGATGTTAATATTAAACTTATATAGAACTATTATCATGTTACTAGATATCATGGTGATTTATTTTTGTATATATGTTGATAAGAAGTCAATCAAAGATTTTTCTCATGTTATTTTATCTATCTCAACATAGTTCTGAAGTATATTTTTTTTTATCTTAATCCAAAAACAACAGTTTATGTTAATAACTTCTATTGAAGGTCGAAGACACTTGATGTATTGTCCATTATACCAATCAAAAAGTAAGTACAATCTGAAAAGAATTCAAAGAAATTTTTTCTTTAAACATACTCTAATTTTTAATTTCCTAAATACAACGTGTGGATGTGTTGAAGAGAGAACAAGATAAAGTTCCATGAAATTAAAAAAAAAGAAGAAAAAAAGTTATAACCTAAAAACTTCTGTAAGAGGCATTTTAAAACCTCATGCGATAACAGAGACTTGGGCTGTGAGTATTTACACAAATACCACGTTTTCATATTGCCATAATACGTTGACTATCCATCTATGAATTAAATGTTTTTCCTCAGTCTTAAAAGCTTTACTTAAAATTACGTGTTAATTAATTAATAAATTCCTGATTGAAGGTTCGATACGTAAACAATAAACACAATTAAAAAACAATCGATACAGGTCCAAGTAATGGTTCTTAATCCGTTTGATATTTGGAGATTTAATTGTGCCTATCTATGCCAATCTAACTTAGAACAATTAACATTATTATATTTTACCTTATTCAAAATGTTTAAAAACCTTCATGACTACGGCATAGAGCACTCATTAAAAAAAAAGAAATCATGAGTAATTTTTTTTTAGATATATAACTTTTCATTACTATAAATCTTTGTCGTTAAAAGTCACTTAAAATTCAAAAACCGCATATAAACAGACTATTTCTATTCAAATGTATTTTGAAAACCTTTTGAAAATGGCTTTATCAGAAAATAAAGTTGTGTTGTGGACATGCAGATTTATTCCAAACCATTGGAGTGTGTTATGTCAGATATACATATACCTCAAGCCAACTTTCTCTCGAACAATACAGTTGTAGGTCGAGTTCAGCTAGAATTGAGAGGACTCGTAATACAACTCAGCTGAAACTACGTGTAAAACGGTGTGTACGCATTGCATATCACGGTTTACCATTCCACAGAGTTGTACGAGAGTCTTGTACTCCCAGAGGAGGAAAGATTTGAAGTTTTGAGGACGCGAGGGGTATACATTGTGAACGTACATGTGGACGCGGGGCAATCGGAGGAGCGAGGAAATATCTTTTAGTTATCACAACACATTGTGCACTTTATAAATTGTACAAAAACATTGCAGGGATTCCGTTATGATTCCAAAAACACGCAAAAAGGGCGGATCTGGGGAGCCTCTTGTGATAGGAGTCTCCATACTTTAGTTCTAGGACTTACACTGACGAGTTGGCGTATCGTGTTTACACCATCTGTATTGTATTTGGAAGTGTGGGGTTAGATAATTCAAGTAAGTACATTTTTATCCACGGTTTGATGATGGCGCCTTTAAGTGTTACCCACACTCACACGTACATACCCAGGAAACGTTCCAGTTTATGATAAATTTCCCCACACCATTCAGGTCGTTTTAATTTTTTATTTATTTATAACCATGCAAGTTCGTCATACTTTTAGCAACTGTTGAACCATTATACGACATAGTGTGTATAAATAATTGACCATTTTATCAATTTAAAAAATTACAATAATCAGTGTTGTTTTAATTAAGAATAGCTTAACCATGTATATCAACAAATCAATGATGATGTTAATGAAGCAAATGGAAGGTATTTTAAGGTGGATATACGCTTTGGACATTTAGTATAGCTGTATACATGTATATTCTAGCTCATCGATGTTCAACTATCAATATTTCAACTAAAACAATGGAGGACTAAAGTGTGTCTTGCATTGCAGTTTCATTTGTGGAGGTAATAAATCATTCTTTTCCGACAAAGGTTACATTTGGAGTTACATCTGTAGGAATTATAGTAAGAAATAAAAATTGAAATAACATTAATACTTGATAATAAACCTATTATCCTTAAGAAATTGGCATAATGAAAATTATTTGATTGCATTTTTCCATAATTTATTTTCAAACATATTCAATAAGTTGTGCCTGAAATATTCGTCCGTAGAATTTCTTATACAATTTATTTTTGTTTTTAAATTAATTACTTTTGCATTGTCATATTTGGAATTACACTTTTTGCAATAAAATTGTTTTGTATTTTCGGGGACGGGTTCATTACGGGATTCGAACCAAAGCGTGCAAGAGCAGACGGCATCGCCAGCTCGGTAGAAAGAGCGTAACCAACCATGCAGCCACCTTGTCTTCTACTCTCAATACGATATTTCCAGGAACACAATTTGGATAATAAAGTAAAATACAGTAAACATCAAATACGCATGCACCAATTTTGAAACATCATGGTATGCGTTTTATATTAATTGATATTAAAAACATAGTTACATACTTGAGCTAAACAAACTCGTGTATATATACGTGTTAAACTAATAAAAAAGCAATACCAAATTCTACAAAAACTATTAGACAAACATACAGGATAAACAATCTACACCCAGATTAATTATCCCTCTCATCATTTCAACATTTAGCAATTACGCTTTTGCTTGTCACAGAGGAATATGTCCTTACCAAGTCATTCATTTGAGTGATAATGTTTTGTTCTTGCATTGAGTACTCTAACTACGTTCATGTTCCTTTGATATCAATGTTAAATGTGCTGTAATTTTGCAACAATGATCGAAGAAGTTTCAAAGTTGAAAATTATAAAAATCGATTACATATATAATGTCTTCTAGAAGGATACTATACTAGTTAACACAATTAATAACAGCTCTTTCAAATACAACCTGCCGAAATGTGTTGAAGTTATTTCTTGAGGTAAAACTGAGTGAAACGATTAATTCTTTTCAGAAAAGCAAGCCAAGCATAATCGCTGGAATTAAGACATTTCTATTCATTAAAGTATGCAATATTTACGAATGCTTTCTCTTAAATACGCCTGTGCAATAACACTCTCTCGGGTTCTTTATCGAGATTTTTAAGTCGACCGAGCAGCGCAAATAAATAATGAAGTTCTTTTGAATGTGTATCAGTGCAGGAACAAACGCATCAACGAAACAGTTACAAACCGACAATTCATCACCTCGCGGCGCTGTCTGTAGTGTTGGCGCAGCAAAGTCCACTGCCCAGTTTTGTATGACAGAAGACTGGGTTCCCGCTGTAGGAGGCGTGTATAGAGAAGTAATTAAAGGATTCATCTCTATCAAAGACTCGGAGGAAAAACACCTGCCTCGCTCACAGATCGTTCTATCAATATTTAACCACTATCTAATAGTCTCTCGTCCAGCTCTAAACTGCCTTGTCTTAATCATTAACGGCACGTGCAATTGGGAGGGAGGGGGAGGCTAAGGATTTCGATGGTAGGATCAGATTAAGGGGTGGGGTGGGTCGAAAGTGTTGAATCTTAGTTATAGTCATATAAAGAGGACGGATGAACCCTTGTTGTTTTGGGAATTTGTTTGCAATTTGCTTTAAAGTTGGGAGTATAGCAGGATTGAATATGATGGGTCATGTTTAAGGTCAGATTTAGGGGTAGATCAAATTACTTGTTCATAATCCCTTAAGGTAGATGAGGTTAGAGTATTAATCCACGTGTTTGTTATAATAATGCGTGTGAGATACTTTCAAGTCTTTAGATGATCAAAATTAATATTTTGAAATCACATGTTTGTTATGCTAATGGCAATGGGACTCTCTTGGACTTGATAGTTGATATAGTTCTATTTTTGTTTAATTTATAAGCTATATCACAAACATTTTAACAGTTAAACCATTACATTACCTTTTATTTTGATAACTCGTCACAATGGTCAAAATAAATTATTAAGTGGTTAATAATAACATTTTCATCAATTAAGTATTCCGTATTGGCCAAACACATCTCTTGGATCTGTAACGTGGCCAATACGGAATGTATCTAAATGTATAGTGCAGTCTACATCAGTCATAATTTAAACCTATTCGTTGTAACAACGTAAGTATACATTGAAATAAGAATTAAATACAATACAAATGAAATATGTATTATCTTTTTAATGATATTTAAGTTTCATATCATGTTCATTGAGTAGCTAATTTGAAGTAATTAATTCTGTCAATCATAGGTTTGTTTTGTAAATGAAAAGGGTCTCGTAGATCATCATCATCATCATCATCATCATCATCATCATCATCATCATCATCATCACATAACCATGCTCAAAGCGCACATAGATTCTGTGGAAGTTTGTTTCAGGCCACTGGCGCTGCACTGGCAAAGATTCTGTTTCCGCACTGCACGGTTCTGGGTCTAGAGATCACAGGCAGAATTGTGTCTTGTAAACGGAGCGAGTTTGTATATAGAGACGTAGTTCATAGGATTTTACAAGGTTATAGTTACCAAATTTTGAGTAAAAAAGAAAAGTTACTTAATACTTAATACATAATTTATCAGCACGCAGAACATGGCAAACGTCTTTCATCTATGGTTGCAATGGTAACATAGTCAAGTAACGAGAAGCTTAGACTAAAATTTAGTCTATGAAATATATTATTTTTGAAATAAATAATTACATGCTTTCAACATTTTTATTTCTTGGTCTCATTTCATGTAAATTGCTGTAGCCTAGACTTGCTGAAGGAGAACCTTGACTGTATTAAAGGCTCCTTTTTATTTACAGTCCTGAAGCTGGACTACGAGAAGCTCTGTATGATCTCGTTAAGAGAAGTTCCTTATGATTAGTCGAAGTAAATAGAAATTCCTCAATATTAGTCAAAGTAAAAAAGCTTCTTTTGATTGATCAAAGTTATCACAAAGTCCACATGATTGATCAAAGTTAACACAAAGTCCACATGATTGATCAAAGTTAACACAAAGTCCACATGATTGATCAAAGTTAACACAAAGTCCACATGATTGGTCAAAGTAAGGACAAGGTCCTCATTACTGGACGAAGTAAAAAGAAGTTACTTACGATTTGTAAAAAAAGCTCTTTATGATAGGTCAATGTGAAGAAAAGCTCCTTATAACTAGTTAAAGTAAAAAAAAGCTCCTGATAACTAGTTACAGTAAAGAAAAGCTCCTAATAACTAGTTAAAGGTAAGAGAATCTCCTTATGATTGGTTGAAAAAAAAACTTTCATATGATCGACCGCAGTACATCAAGCTCCTTACGATTTGCAAGAGTAAAGAGGGCGCCTTTTGAAAAGTTCTCTGACAAGGTTAACAGTTCCCAGTTTCATTTGCTTGAGCCAAAAATCAAACTAAAGACATTATCTTTGCAAATAAGGTTCAAGACCCAGGGTCAGTATGTTCAAAGCTTTCCTAGCACTATATAATGGTTGAGAGTCAATAGTGGGCCATGTTCAAGAGAGGTTTCAAAGTAATCGCTCAATTAGCGATTACTTTTAAACCTCTCTTGAACGCGATTGCACAATGTAGCGCTACGTAGCAAAGCGAGCAAACATCGAGGAATTGCACCGTGTCGTTCAGGAGAGAATGAGCGCTACTTGAGCGCTACTTGGGCGCTACCTGAGCGCTACTTGAGCGCTACTTGAGCGCTACATTAAGCGATCAATGAGCAAATATAAGCGCCCGCTGTTTTGGAACGGAGCCCAGGACTTATATGACTATCTTTGCCATAGGCAGCTTCGGATATCAACGTTCAGATTTAAAGAACATCCCCGTACACCTGTGTTCATTATGTACGTGTATATATACAAGGGTTTATACACCATTTTACTGCTTTTGTTGCTAGTTATTGTTGGAGTTTCTAAACAGTTCGTGTATAAAACAGGAATAACATTGACGTTGCTTCACTTTAGGAAAACAAGCTCTGCGTGCTATTTCAAGTAAAAACAATACACATCGGGAAACAAAATTAAACATACATTTTCTCACTATATTTTAGTGCAGGTTTGTTATGGCTTCTTTTATTCAATGCGTTTAATGTCGATTTCATGAGACGAATATATTGTTCCCATTGAATTTCTTTTGGTTAAACGGTTATAATAAACACTGAAAAGAATCAATGATATTTGTTTTAAGTATTATATAATATAATTTCATCTTATATAGGTATATATTATAGGTATATAAGAAATCATTAAATGCCATAAAGCAATCTTTCTAACGATACGTATAACCAAGGACTATATTGACACCTTATATTAATTCGAAAGTATGGCACATTATGTGTTGTTGTTTTCAGCTTGTACGAAATCTTCTGTTGTTACATGGAAACATCTTCGAATATCCCGGTATGAATATTATGTGGTCTGTCAAATGCTGACGACTGAAAGCTTACACCGCTTGTATCAGGGGCTTGTTTATAAGTTGTGATGTGCGCACCACGTGAACAAGCCTGGCCCACCCCATCGCATGGGAAATATATCTGTGTTTCTCTAAGTAAATAAGCAAAGTCGATATCAAAGTAATAAACTACCCAACACATACTATTTTCTTCTGGCAACTCCCATGTGATTGCATTTGTGTGTATGAATGAAAAGAAATCGCACGTTCGGTTTATTTCCAGATTTTTTCACCATTTCCATCTTTGAGACCACCTGAATGGAAGGAGCCACGCGCATGGTTTCCGAGCAACGGAAGTGATGATCACGTGATCTCTTCTTGACTTCCGCTTATGCGGTCGTAATATGGCTTTGTGTAAGTCTCATTTTCCTGAATTAAGACAGTGTGTAAACAATGCTGGCCGGTTGAGCTGAGGTCCCGTATAGCCCGCGGTTTTTACCGTTTGAAAGTGGATCGGTTTCTCATGTTAAACAAACGGAGAATGCCATGGAAGCCATTGATAAACATGGTGACATTCAGATGGGTAAAGTGATTATTGATATGCGCATTTCTGTCAATATGGGGTCACATGCAGTAAACCTACCAACAATGATACTTTATGTAACCGTCTAACTAGTTGCAGATGTCTCCAGCTGTCTGTCTGTCTGTCTGTCTGTCTGTCTGTATCAGCCGGAGCAATTGGTATCTACCTACATATTTATCTCCTATGCACAATGAAAATGTCTTAGTTAACCAGAAGGAGAATTTAATAGTTCATAAGCATGTAATGAACCTGTATAGGAATTGTATGTACATAGAAAATTGCCCAAATACACAAACTAGTCCTATAACTAAAACACAATCTAAGGTTTACAGTAAAAGTAATTCTCTTAATCTACATAACCTAGTCTCTAATTTAATCAATAAATATGATATGAGTTATACTGAACCAATGTTCGTAATAACAATCACGTTTCAAAGGTATTCATTCTCATCTTAAACAATATGACTGAAATGGTTAAAATGACTCTCGGCGAAGTTACAATAGTATTGTTCAATTCCTGTGTAAAACATAAGAATATACAGTATAGATATCATTTTATGGTGGAACCCCAATAGCAGACATCCCATTAGTTAGACACTATATTATATGGGTAAGTGAACAAAGAGCACAAGGCTGTTACCCGCTAGGAAAATGAAACAGTGAAACTCTTACCACATGTGTTAGACAATAATGACAAGTACACAGTTTAAAGCACAGTAATCAAATCAAATGTAGTCCTGGGGGCCGCTCCACTAACCGATCGTAGTCTAATTAAGATCAATCGTAATCCCATCTTCTATCATTGGCTAAGATTGGAACGGCCCCCAGTTTAACATGCTTTCCCACAGCATCTATAAAGTGAATGATTTTATCACCCCATACATACATAGAGGATACTAAACGACCTTCTATTTAATACCATTTTTATTAAACGAGTTAATGATTTTGTATAAAACGAGCGAAAGCGAGTTTGATACCAATCATTCACGAGTTTAATAAAAATGGTATTAAATAGAAGAAAGTTTAGTATTATGTTTATTACTCGCCCACCTATAATCCAGCGAAATAGCCGACATAGCTCTGAAACTATTATTTCGATACCACTGTGACGACGTTACTCCCATTGTGACGTCATAACCTCGGACTATTGTGACGTCATACGTGCGTCGGTATTACACTAGTTTAATATTGCCGTATACATATTACACTGCAGTATCTTACACGGGCGAGTAATAACAATTGGTTATTTAACGACTCATTCATGGGATTAAAAATCCACCATATGTAAATTTATGAAAATATGAGGGAAAATGTGATGGTACTGAATTTTTACCAAAAATAACTCTTGTTCTAGAAGAGTAAGAGTAAGTAGTTGACAGTAAATCGCAATCTTAATTTACTCGTTAATCGGTCGATGCATGGGTCAGCTCCTTATTGATTCATTGCTTGTAAAACCTCGATGATAATATAAACTTTATTGAGAGGGGACAATATATCACTGATCTTACAAGGTATATATATACATGCATATAACACGATGGCATCAAAAGCTTGATAAACATTCAATCATTTGACGTTTGAATACGAAAATCTTGTCTTACTTTTGTGGAAACGAAATTGTTGAATATTATAAATGCATGAATGTTGCACAATCCAGGTGAATAATGATACTTTTAAAAGTTAATTATGTAAAACTTTTAAGGTTGACGCACATTCATTATATAATAAAAACAATGAGAAATGAAGACACGAGTGTAGAAAGACATTGTTAATTATTTGAGAGATACATTAGTTGGTACATTGTGAATATTCTATTAATATATATGTTATAATATTTTAAAAAATAAAAATAAGTGAAAATACAGCATTGTTTCATTTCACGTGCATGTAATGCGAAAAGCAGAATGGCGGACAGTCAGTAATAGAACTCTGTATTTAAAAATATTGTCCTTGATTGTGATTTTTATGCCAAAAAAATATAAATTCAGATTTTGCAATTTATGCAGTATATTGATTGGACTACACAATGTCACGATTCTACAGAATAACCATATACGTTGACGTTTAAACAGATTGGCCGTAGGAACTCACTATAACATTGCGTAAGCAGTAATGACATGTAGATCGCTATCAAATGTTCTTTTCTTATATTTCTTTAAAAACGTGCAAATGAGACGTCGTATTTGTAGCTTGGCTAAAAGTTGAATTTTGACGGCTCGTTTCAGCCAGAGATTAAATACTTTAATGATATAATTTCTGTGAGCTACGTTTGGTTATATCTGTCGTGTTCGATTATATGAGTAGTTCCCCATATGCATGTATGAGCAATGTGGTATTGTAGGCCGAGCGAAGTGCCTGATCGAATGCAAGACGTCTAAACAGTTGTTTTAACGCTGTTCATGTTTTGCATCTATTTGAAATTTCATTCGAAGTTTTAAAGATCCCTTAAGTTGCAAATTTTAATTTAATAAGATTATATTTCAGTATGTGATTGTTCACTGGATTATAAGTCAGTAAAGTTGTATACAAGTACATAAAGGCCTGTTTAACTAGCTTTTTAAACAATGTATAAACAAGTGAACAAACACGCTATACACCATGTTTCTAACAATCCTTAAAAGCTATATCATTAATGATGTGAGGTATTTCATTAAATATAAACTTTCTTACAACAGAATACATACTAGATGATAATGTGCTCTAGAGGTAGCATGGTCATTCATACAGAAGTCACATGGGATAAAACAGCCCTTTGATTTTCTGAAATTAGTCTGAGTCTTGTGTCCAGACCCCTATGTATAAGTAGAAATAATTTTATCACATTTTAGCAAGTCAAAAAAGAAATCATAGATGCCCTTTCAAAATTTCATTTAAATTAATTTTTAAAATTGGACATTTCCGGTTGCCGGGGAAAAAATCTTCCGTCTCGTCAAGTTTCATGTTTCTTTACGAAAGTTTAAGTATATATAATCGTTGTATAGAAAATCCAAATATCCGAAGATGTGACCATCTTAGTCAGTCTACATGAAACATCAAACTGTAGTTTTGACATCCACCAATAGCATTACAACATTAATACAAGACTTTGTGGTGGCTCTTTCAGACGTCTTTCATGAGTGTTTGTTTGTACCTCTTGTATCCGGTAACAACTCCAAATTGACATGCACCCAGTGTTTATCTATGTTCCGATCTGAGAACCAACTATCAATGTATCACTCTGTTTCATCCAATCACCTTTCACCCTTAAGTACCGCCGTATCACCACCTTAAAACGTCGAGATCTTGCCGCGAGACGGGCTTGTTTCTTTCTTAAATATTATTGCGCTGTAAGACAATCTGTCATCAAAGAGATCGCTGTAGTGAGTAGTTGTTGGGAGTGTTTACACAGAGACGCCGTAGAGGTGGAAGGGAGGTAAAACTCTCATCAACCGTACAGTGTTGCAGCATGCCTTGGGTCAGGAAATCGATCTGCATATCAGTGCGCAACACTCAACAAAAAGTAGTTCCCCGCGGACACTGACTGTAGAAGAGCAGCTGTCGATCAAGTAGATATGCTGTGTCTATGGATATATCGGGGAAGTGAGAGTTGTTCCTTGTTCTGTCTCTAACTCCTTTGTGATACGGCTCAGTACTTCCGTATGTCATCATTACATTTCCTAATGTACACTGTATGTTGAACAGGGATGCTATATTTAAATTAAGATTGTAAATATATTTGCTTAAAAAATATCTTCCACATGTTCTTCAGACATGGCCTGGCACATGACATGTATTCCTTCGATACTTTGGGTTTTTATTTTCAATAAATTATAATTTGAATTCCATATACATGTAAATATCTAGTGTTTGTTGATGAAAATTAATCACTCGCTCGCAAACTGAATATAAAAACTAATTTCTATCAAAATTTAACAAATTAACAAATGAAATGACTATCACATTTTCATTAAATGACGATATATTTTTTTTAATGAAATATAATGTAATATAATTAAGTAAGCATTACTATTTGTTCAACAGGTCAAATAAAGCGTTTTGAATATCCGTATAACGTTAAAATGCAAATATCACCCAAAAGAGCTACGAGAGACTATATATTACATGCATTCAAAATCTAAAAATTAGTGAATATATATTTGTTTCATATGCATAATATGATAAGCTTAGGCATAAATCTGACAATATAATTATGTAAATGTAAATGGCTAGATACAAGTTTATGTGACATATGTACGTGTACAAACAGTTAGATTATAAATAAATATTTTATTTGGTACTTTATAAGATGCTGATAATTTTCTCGATAGTCTCAAAACTGCCCTCTAATTTAACCATTTAATATTTGCAATAATGCTTCATGTTTAATGACACCAAGACGTCCACTAATTACAAGGTACATGGTGCTAATTTGCCCAATTGTACCTCGTGTATTGTCCCTCTTGGACGCCAGCTCGCGCTACTGAAGCAGACCATGTGTATTGTTGCATGCAGTCCATTGTTATTATTATTATATTGTTATCATGTGCAGTCCACCTGCCCTGTAGTTAGCTCACGTTACATGTTTATATTAGCTTCATTACTCTTGACCAGTGGTCAAAACCATATCAATTTAGTTCGATCTGTCCAGTAGAGGCAATTTGAACAGTTTTAATGTTACAAGCGAGACACATTCATATCAATTTATTTTATCGTTCTGTAGAACCGACTCTTAAATTAATCGAGTGCTAGTAAGGTTATCATCACTGTTGTTACCCGTTCAGATCATAATTTTAGATAACTATTTAAGTAAATAACTATTTAGTTGGGTCTTTTTATTAAAATAATTTAATTGGATAATTAAAAAAACTAGGGTATTCGTTTTAATGAAACTAATTATCGAAATCCTTTGAAATGTGAATATTTTGTATCTTGTATTTGTATCGCCAACATTGATGGCTTATCAACTTGAAAGAGAAAACACTCAATCCTGTCATAACACTTTCAACCTTCATTACACCCCGTGTAA
Organism: Gibbula magus; assembly: GCA_936450465.1. NCBI lineage: Eukaryota > Metazoa > Mollusca > Gastropoda > Trochida > Trochidae > Gibbula > Gibbula magus. The sequence goes on along the minus strand of OW388299.1, from coordinate 30,452,897 downwards.
ATAAATAAACCGGAAACCCATTTCAGTGCCAGCTGAATTGTAAGTTATAGAATAGATTTGACAAGAGTAATTAAGTTTAATTTAAGATGATGGTAAGAGATGATGAATTTAAATAATTAACACGCTATATAATTAACATTGGTGCATGTCATGAAACTGCCGACGACGTCACAATTTTCTCGGTTTCTCGCGTGATCATAAACACGCGAGATCACACCTGTACATGTCATGCTTGTCACCAGTAGAGGTACTGTTCAGATTCTAGAGCAATACAGAAAGGAGACATCTTAAGTCTAGAAAAAATCGAATAAGTCTAGTTTGCTGCGCTCCCACCCAGATATAGCAAGGGTTTGGTTGGCCAACGTTAGTATATGGTTTGTTGTCCAACGCTTTGACAACGTTGGGTCTACCTTATCTAATGACATTAATCCAACAGTTGCTTTGCTAGTTGGTCCAACAGTGGGTCAACATTTGAAAAATTCTTCCATTTACATATTAGTTCATCACGCTGACCCACTATTGATTCAACGTTGTAAATAGAAAATATGTGTTAGACATCTTTTCGCATTTATTTACTTAATTATCTGAAGCAAGTGATGTTTTATCGTATGTTTAATCGTAATGTGGGATATGATCTTTACTTTCTATAAACCTCAGTGGATACCAAACATATTAACGACTTACTAAATTTAGAATTCAACGAGATTTGGTTATAGTCGTTGAAAAATGAAATATCTCTTATTACTAAGGGAGGTATAAAGGACGTGATATCCTTTGTACTGTTGTTTGGTCAACTACCTAATTTCATGCATTGAAAATGATATCTTCGGTTTTACTAATTGAAACTAATTATGCATTTGCCAACGTGTCGTGTACAGCTCAATATCAGCACATCACACAACGACATTTTTTTTCATTTTTTTAAGAATAAAAACAAAATACATGTATGTTCTGAAAAAATACAACATTTAAAAATAAAATTGCAATTTTACTAAATGGAGTATATTTATTTTAAATAGATAAGTTTTGATTTAAGAGTTTGTCCATTCCAAAAACTCTTTCAACCACCTTCCGTTTCGTAAAACACAAACACTCTCAAATAACATAATAAATAGCCGAAGAAAAAACAACAAAACAATAGTTCTTTATATAAATAACACTCAAATTGTTTTTCTCGTAATAGAATAAAGACGGGCACATTTCCTGCTCTCTATTACCAGCAGCAGTTGTGTCCTTCCTATACTGTCTACTTCACCAACAGCCTTTCTACTTATTATGAAGTGATTCTAGACTGTGTTGCAGTTTCCTTTATCATTATATTATAACATGAACAATAAGCATTACCGGATCCTGAAAATGGACCAAAAATCGTTGTCATATTCTTTCCAATCATTATAAATTTCAGCGTGAACAATAAACTTTACCAGACCCTGAACATAAACTCAGATCCCGTGTCACACTCTTCTTAATCATTTTTATTATGGGACACCCTGCACCATCAGTGTATTTGTATATCATTGTGTATTACCCTACTATAATACCCTGAATCCCTGAGCCCAATAACTCTCCCATGGCTTTAAATAACCAGCCATTAAAAGAACTTGCAATATTGACAGTACCCGGGTGAGAGGACCAATGAGCGACCATTGACGTTCAAATTACGACATTTTATTGGCTGAAATAATTACAAGCGACATGTTTATGTAGGGACAAGTAACCTGCCTACCGCAAAACAACAAAACGGCAAATACACCGATGGAGTAAAGTGCGCAAATTAAGCAAGCATTCCTGGCTCCTGAAATGAAATGGTAATACAGTGTATTTGCTTCTTATGTTTCGAAAATATTTACAATGATTAAGAAAACTTGGAAACGACCCGCTGTCTTATGAAATGGTGTTCTGTGAGGAACTCATTTTTGTTGAGAGACCAAAAGTAAGGCCACGGGCACCATTTCAATTTTCAAGAAATTAGCACCATGTGTCTTATAGAAATGTACTTAGAAATAACGAATTTTAAAGAGACTATTTTTCAGTCTAGCGAGATTGAAGCTCCATGATTCCCTTGTTCTCTCCCATTATGCTATTGATTCCTGCAGTTACAGATGATGTACATCCAGACATAGACCAGCTCCCGGACTCCAAGTCTCGCTTATTACCGTCATTGGCGAGAGCAGCAGACGACATCTTCCGGCCAACTTCCGGTACGACAGGTGATGCCGGAAGGCAGAAATGAAAGGCGTTTTTATCACCTTGGTTCAATTTAAAGCAATTATGGCGAGAAGACTGAGTTATTTGTCGCATGTAGCCCCTGTTTGATGTGATAACAAGGGGATGAACCGTCCATACAATTGTTAAAGAGTTAAGAGCTCCAGTTGGCAGTAGTGCTCCATTCATGAAACTGTTTAGATATATTGTGGATTGGAGGATTTGATATTAACTTTTTTGCTGTTAACTACGGTGCAGCATTTGATTGGTTATAACATACAAAAAACATATAAAATAAATCATTGTCGAAGTTGCTTTTTACATAATTCATGAGCGTCTGATCAAGATGAAGTCCACCATCTTTACATTTGGAATATACATGTACGTTGAGAAAGATGTTCTGTCAACACTCAGTGAATAAAGAATAATAAAGGTGCCCTTTCTTATAGAATTTTAAAGACGAAATAAAGACACAAAGAAATGAACGATTTTTTTTGTCAATCTTAGTTTTTAAACGATTTGTAATTTTCACTTTTTACATAAAACAATGTTTATTGTACATATTACACTTCACAGTAAAATGATGTTAAACAATGAAAATATCTTAATTTAATTGAATAATAGATGTGTGGTTAGCCAGCCGTAGTTTCAATATTATCAAGCACATGTCATCTAATGATTAATATTTAAAAACGAAACATCGATTAATAATTACAATGAATTAAATATGAATTAATAACTGATTAATGGCTTGTAGACTAATGACTTAATAGATTAATACACGAAACATATTTAAGATAATACCCTGTACATTAAAGTGCCATCAATGATGTTGATGGACATATCGAAAACTTCTATCTCCGTGAAAAAAAATATATACACTTAATTTTTTAAAGATTTTTTCGACCCCAAAAAATTAATTAGTAAAGTTGTTTTCCAGTCTAAATATAGATCAAGTCTATTATTTTCTAGCGCAAAGCATATTGGTCTAGCTCACACATTGTATACAAAGACATGAAGAAAAATAAAGTTTGTGAGCAATGAAAGAAATCGAAATATATAATTTTGGGCGGTTATTTATTTACCATTTTATTTAATTATGTATTTTCTACAGATATTGGAAAAAATGTTTTACCCAACTAGGTATTGTCCTTGAATTTTATAATCAATGAATAAATAATATATTTGTCATAATTTTCTGGTCTTAGCTCAATAAAAAGTACATTAAACATGCAATAATTTGTATGTTCTCAGGACGTTTAGAATCGTTGTTATAAAACAATCGTCACATTCAGTGCTGTGTGACAAGGGTAGCCTAACTTCCAAGAGAAGCACGCGCAGCCCGTGCAGCCCGTGCAGCCCGTGCAGCCCGTGCAGCCCGTGGGTTTCTATGGCGACATGCGCTAAAGACGAGCCTTTACGCTTCGGAAGCGCTTGCTACTGTGTACTACGTTTTATGCAATAAAGGGAATTCTGTTTATATGACGTCAGATACCCTTAGCGCGCATTAATCGAAGAGTACTTCTCTTTGAAACCAAATTTCATTACATTGTCGTGATATGAAAATTATTTATCACATAGCATGTTGTAGATAAAATATTTCTCAAGCGATGGACGTTATAAGTACATTTTCCACAAATATTTTTGTATTTGAAACATTAACATCCTTGATGGCTCTTTAATGGACATCCAACTATGTGATATGTAAATGAAGTAAATCCAAATTGTATACATTATGTAATTACTTGCGTTATGAGCCATAACATGAAATGCATGGATTGTTAGTCAAGAAAATTATCTTACATGCGCACAATGAACATCCATCCATCCAAGAATGTAATATTGGTATTTTTGCGCTTTTTATCTGAACGAATGGTCTTTGGCATGTGCCGTTGTGAAACATTTATGATATCCAAATTTATTATATTTATGAAGAGATTTCTAAACAACTAGTACTTACTATTTGAAGCAAGTGTGTGAAGGCCAAGTGCTATCGACAAGGCAGTCCATGCTTGTCATATTAACGAAACACTTGTTGTCGTCCCTTGTTTATATTGTTTAGTAAACGTATAAAAGATCTGACACTTTGAGAATTTTCTTGATATACACAACCGACGTTATAGAGTACACAACATTACAAAAACTGTAAAGACACCCTGCTCGACCAAGCTTTCAGTGCAAAGAGATTTTACTACCGCTTCGGGATCATTTAAAAAAATATTCAAACTATCTCGTGTGGCCCATCTTCTGCCCCTCATAAATGGATCAGCGTTTCTTCTTCTTTAATAAAAACACAATAATATGCCTTTATTAATTTGTCTTATACTTCAATTACAACAACATTAGGTGCTTAGTTTGAGCAGCATATGCGATGCTGTTATTTTTACAATATACAAGGACTTCATCAAACATCAGATGGCTTTGACTGGATCAATCTTCTTAGTACGATGGGCTCATTTCGAACAGTTTTTCGGTCTTTTCGGGTATATTGTCTAACATGTGGAAGAGTATATATATATGTATACAAATATTTATCGAAATCAATAAATTTTCTATTTAAATCCTTATTTCATGGCAACTCATGTTAAAGAAAATACATTATTCTATGGAGTTTATTGACCAAAGTTTTATTTAAACGTAGGCATCCGCAAAATAACAACCAAATGATATTCATATTGGAATATACATAGTTTTTTTTAAAAATAGAAGGTAAAATAGGTAAATCCACTTGGAGAATAAAACTGCAAAGATCAAAGATTACAAAACGTATCGGTTATAGATTTTTTTAGGGGAATATATAATGTACAATAAAAGTACCTCGTTATACAGAGATAAACTTGACTATGCGTAAACCAGAGACATGTTATTTCCTTTATCTGAGAATAAAGCTTAGAAAAAACATATGCCACCTCAAAATACCCTACTGCGTAAACATAGATATTAACTGTGTGTTATATCGTTATGAACATCATTCTCACGACCTTGTCTGAACCGGAACGTGAAAGAAAAATACAGCTATACTACAAATGCATTGTGCCCATTTAAAAGCACGTATTCGTGATTCACAGGGAGACATATGCTGTACTGAGTGTCTCGGGCAGGTGGAGTGGTGAATACATGTCTCCTGTGAATACACCCGGCATCACAATGGAGTTATTTCAACATAGACGTTGACTCCAGACGCGTTATGAAACCTGTTAGAAATGGGTTGAAGATAGAAATGGGTTGAACAGATTCAATGAGAGGTGTTGGCATTCAATTTGAAGTCACTCGAGGGAAACGGGGGAGAGTTGTGAGGTCGTTCTGCCCTACGTGATTCACAGGTGTAGGGAAGTGTCTTACCTGACACGCATCACCAGGTAAGGGAAACTTCGTTTATAGTATACAGTTTTATCCAGGAAAACAAACATGTAGTTTCGAAAAATGTGGATACTAAACGAACTTCTGTATAATACATTGTTATTAAACGAGTTGGTATCACAGATCGAATTATAGTCTGAATTAAATTTCACAGCTTTTATAAAATGGTAGTGCATGGGGATGGTTTAGAATTGTGTTTATTATAATCGATGTCATCAATAAAACAAAGTCTTAAATTTTTCTCTATGTCAAACACCAGTGTGAAATTGGTACTAACTGTGTGACGTCCTAACTGATAATTCTTATGACGTCATACTTTAGCAGTATTACACTGGTGTAATAGTGTTGTTGAAATATAACACGGCAGTATATGCCTACAACGCCCTTTTAGAATGTCGTAAACTGATAAAATCAGTAATAAAATCAGTAATCAGACCATGTCTTATAAATAATTACTAACTGTCATACGTATGTTCAGTTCTACATTATATGAAAACAACGAGTTTTATATAAACTTTGTTCTTTATATTTATGTACATGTCAAACAATAATTATTTTGTAAATTTCAAAATTGATATAGGTTCAGTTCAATGTAATGCAATGGCACAAATGGAAACGTAGTTATTCTTTGTCAGCATTCTGAGAGTGGATTTGTGAAACCTACATTTGGTTTGCTTACTCTTACAACTTATTGCGTATATATGGTCATGTAACGAAACATGAAATACACAATATACAAGTATATGTTAAACTGATATTTTGAACAGAAATCAAATTTATTGTTCTTCCATTCACAGAAATAAAGAACATTAGTATTTACAAAAATCATATTTATCAATAAACATATGAATATATTTCAATTGTCATTGATATACACTCCAAGAGTTAGAACATGAAAAGTACAAAAGCAGTGAGTCGTGTGTTAGCTGACACGGAAGTTCGTGTGTACTGACATGGCTGTATGAGAACGACTTCTGAATAACGGAAATACACATGATTGTATTGGGGAAGTGCTGTATCCGGAGATGTGAATCTACTACTTATGGTGTGGTCCGTGATATTATCTATAGGCAATTGTGTATATGATAAAGTATGTAGCTTTAACCGGAATATGACTGACAAAACACAGGACAATGCTTGAGAGAAGTGTCACAGTTAAAGTAAGGATATGTCATGATTTTGTTGATATCGGATTATTTTTAACAGGTCGGAAAGCAAGTTGGATTTGAACACATTGACATTAGACAATCCGGCAGTGATAGATTCGTTATACCCATTCAAAGGAATATGGGGATACTTGATGATTTGTATATATCTGACGATGTGTCTGGTTTTGTATGTTCATCAAGCGTTGATGTTGTCAAACACAACATCATCTCAGGGATAATAGGATCCTTTATCATTCTCCAAAACGCAACCAATGGCTGCCATCAATCATTGTTATGTTTTCGTGAATGCTCGAAATCCTTTTACTGAAATTGTCCATCATAACAGGTATGGTCTGGTGTTTATGTGTTTACACGCGAAAATAAACAGATGACCAGGTGTTTCAATATCTTTGAATTGGTATATACTGATGCTTTTAGATTTATGTAATCTCTTTTTATTATATTTCACAGGATATACATCTACAATGTTTTCGTAACACCAGCATACTAGGTAGTTAAAACTCTGAATTACTAGTTCTTACTACTTCATCTTTAACTGAGACATGACATCCACCTGAAAAGCAAATGTAAAACTAGAAAATCTCTATAGCTACTCTGTTGCAAAATGAAAATCTCTATCGTTTACGTTTTCAAACTATTTTAAAGAAGCTTATATGTTCATTATTATAAATTGTATCATGTATATATCACGTAAAGCCTGTAAACAAATGTTATGATGTTCCAGTTATTGCACCAAATCTGTTAATTTCAACAAAATAATTTTGTATATTGCACATGAACCTGTGGCCTTTCATTCTCTTCCCACAGAGGTTACTCCCTACAGACGGACATATTTAGGGAGTAACCTCTGTGGGAAGAGAATGGTGGCCTTTATACTGAATAAACTATTTCTTGCATTAAACAATAATAAACAATAAACAATAAATTATTTATTACATTTTATATCAGTACTTACATGGTTGTAAATTATCCCTTTGAAGATATGAGACGTCTGATCCCGTGGCTCCCCCTCCTACTAACGCTGCCCCTCGTGGGAGGGGTGGAGGATCAACTACTCACGGAGGGACACAGACAGACCCTCGTGGAGGCGCATAATGCGGTCAGGAGGAGGGTCCAAGCCACAGACATGAAACTCTTGGTAGGTATTCTCTCAAAAATGATATATCGAACAATAAATCATTATTAACCTTCTCGTGATGAAGAATGGAGACAACTTATTTATTCTTTGGAGGCACGTTTCGCGGAAACAAATATTAATGATCATAATTGCCACGTCAGTGATGAAAAAGAAGAAACATGGTAGAATTGCATGAAAATGAGTCAATTTTACAATAGATTGGAGATGAGTAACTTTGCTTTTTCGTGATTTTTACGTTTGTATATACTAATACAAGTTTATTTGCTCGATAAAATAGTTAATAAAATGAAAGAAGGAAGTGATTTACCTTGAAGAAGATAGCCACAGATATTAAACAATTGGTAGGACTTTTTAAAATAAATACAAACTTCCCTCTGTTGACTTGGCTCGATTTCATAATCTGAAGAATTTTGGATTGGAGCTTTTCAAGACAAAATTCAATTAATTACACGTAATTACATAAAGCCAAATATACTTACAGGAGTGGCATGATGGTCTTGCCTCCACCTCCCTGCAGCTGACCCAGGACTGCACGTGGAGCAGGGCCCCGAGGGAGAGACTGAGCGGTGCCGTCAAGGGCTTCGGTCAACTCTCACAAAATCTACTGGTAGCTGGGGGTAAGGGTCACCTCTCTTCCAGAACACCTGTCACGATGCGTTCTTGTGTTGCTCGTTGCACATCAAATTGCATCATTAACTCGCACATGTGCTCTCACATGATTTGATAATCTAATTCATAATCTAAGTGGACCAACCTTTCAAGGTAACAATGTCCTCCCAGTGATATCTTCATCCATCTGACAATGAATCTATGATTTGATCATACTATTAATTTGGCTTGAGAATCAGACCCTTGCATACGAGATGTCCTCGCACAACAGTGCTGTCTCCATATAAGCTCTGGACTCCGTTCCATAACAGCGAGCGCTTATAATTGCTCATTGATCGCTCAATGTAGCGCTCAAGTAGCGCTCATTCTCTGCTGAACGACACTTCCTCGATGTTTGCTCAAGAAAGATTTTAAAGTAATCGCTAATTGAGCGATTACTTTGAAACCTCTCTTGAACATGGCCCTGATGTGATTAATTTGACTTGAATAATACTAAAATACTGTCTCCCTGCAGTGCTACCTACATCCAGTATAGAGAGTGCAGTAGAGGAGTGGGCGGAGGAAGGTAACAACTACAGGTACGAGACAGGACAGTGTAACAAGGTGTGCTGGAGGTACACGCAGGTGAGACTATACCTACTCAAAATAGTTTCTAAACCTAGGTCGAATTTTGTCTATTGCAGGTTACTTCTTTTCTTGAAATAGCCTCTTGGTATAAATAGTGTGTGGCGTGTTTTAAATGGGAACTAGATATACTTCTTACTGGTCAAACTCTGACTTTCTTCCCGATATTCTGGCATCATGCATATTAAACGTATGTATAAAACCTACATCAATATCAATCTCCATTTGCAGGTAGTATGGGCTAACTCCCACGCCGTGGGGTGCAGTCTGCGCTACTGCCCCACCATACAGAACATTATGTGGGGAGAACAGGGAGGCTACATGCTCTCTTGTCTGTACGGACCCGGGTAAATATCAGCTTTCTTATCTTTGCAGCTTTTACTCTAATAGACGCCGGGATAGGGCGATTCGTGAGACAAGATATTCTGAAATTCAAATGAGACATTACAAATTTTTTATTTTACAACATTTATTATCCAATTTATCAAACTCGTTTGAAAAAAATGCAAGTAATAATAATTCGCGCCACTCTAAGTCATTGGTTAATGCAAGCCTTGCTTCTTTCGTTTACTTTTCTGCCCTAGCGTAGCGCGGAAAATGCATCAAGACTTAAATTAGCCAGTGATGACTTGCAGGGTGAGGTTGAATAATAACTTGAACGACTCTTTGCATTTTGCATTTATTCTAACGATTTTGAGAAAGTGTTACTGGTAAGCATGTTCAGCCCTACCAATAGCACTCATCACTCCGAGTGTACTGAATATATGAAAACGGTAAATGACAGCATGACCCATCTTACATGACATGCTTATGAATACACATAAAGTACACTACAATAAATGAAGTATGTTGAAAATACTAATATTATTTAACATATAAAATAAAACATTTAAAATGCAAACATAAAGTATTTTAAAACGTTTTGTCTCTGTCACAGTGGTAACGAGGAAGGAGTACGCCCGTACACCCGGGGAGAAACACCGTGCACCAACTGTAGCAGCGCCTTCCCGTACTGTGTGTATGGGCTGTGCAGTAAGTAGTTCCTTGTTCGACTTAAAGTCTTGAATTACGAGTTTTTGCATTAATAAACGGTAAAACGTTTGAACAGTATTATGATTAACAAAGGTAATTTAAGAGTTTACTTCCTCCAGAATTTCGATCTGAACCTTTGTTCTGCTATGAGGAATTTCTAGCTTGTAACAAAATCCCCTATAACTGAATATATATATATATATATATATATATATATATATATATATATATATATATATATATATATATATATATATATATATATATTATATATATATATATATATATATTGATGTGGTTTATTCAGTAAACAGGCCACCGGCCCACTTCACATGTACATGTCATATAAGATAAAGCATAACATAGCGCAGAGTATTACATTTTCAAGAACAAGCGCCTTTTCTTACTTGCTAAAAAATACGTACTTTGCCAAACAATTGAGTATAAAAGGATTTCTACTATTAAATAGTTGTACAAGTTTTTGTTTCGTTGGATTAATACAATAATACGGTGGTAGGGTATGCTTTCTTAAACTGTCATAAAATGGACACTGTAGACAAAAATGATACTCGTTTTCAACATATGGGATTACACATAAAGGACACAATCTTTGGGCTCGTTCAATATGTAGCATTCTGTCTTTTTCTATCAGGAGGTTATGGCCGGAGCATCTTAGACTTGACAGAGCCCTTCTATAATCTGCAGTTATAACACAAGATGTATATAATTCAGTGCAAAAAGCAGCTTTTACATGGCAGAAAAAATCTAACTTTGAGATGTTAATAACCACTGTTGCATATCTATATCCTTGCAACGTTGTAAAAACTCGTGAAGGAACATGTCTACATTACATACACCTTGATGGAGCCACACATCACCGAAACCATAGTTGAATAGTAAACATTTTACTTTAAAAGCCCAGCACTTTATACCTCTTTCTGCTCTTTTGTACTCGAATAAATAAGCTGCATTAAGTAATGTATTCCCATGTTGGGTTATCAAACGAAGCCAATATGACAAAATTCTTTTTAACCGAAATACCTTTAGAGAAAACCTACCAACCTCTCCTCTAGCATATATATATATATATATATATATATATATATACATACATACTACATATTATAGTTCCTGCTAATATCCAATGAAATCACATTTTACATAAGCTACATCGACGTAGTTATTTTAAAGATCTTAGACTTTGGCTGTAAGGGTCTTGCTAATTAGATTATGTCCTTCGAATATGTCTGATGTAAATAACACAAATAAAACTATTTTCGTTGTTTTGTCTCTGATATTAATCTTCTTTATTTATCAGCGTGTTTATGATCAATTATCTTTTCAAAATCAAAGAACATATAACACAGAAAATGAGAAAACGTTTATCTTATGTTTCTGTTACCAAAAAAAAAGAACTTTTTGGCAAATGTCACCTTTACATGGTTTGTGATGATTGCACAACTAGATTCAAATGCAACCACTCAGGACACTCCATTTCTAGCCAAGAAAGTCCTCATATAGTAGGTCAGAGCTCGAGGTTAGAGTCGAACATCTGAAGGGAGTTGGGAAGAGAGTGATGGTGAAACATAAGCGGTGTATTATTTGTTTATGTGTGCACAATTGCAAATGTTATTTTTGGCATCATGGCACAATTTTGGCAAGCCTTCTATATTTGTAACGTCCAATCAACTTATAATTTAATTAATACAAGAATATGCTAGGGTCCCACTCTCTCGTTACCTATTGTTGCCCCCCTGTTTACAGGTAGACTTGATCTGCCCACAACCACATCAACAACACCGTCCACTACAGGTAAGTCTTCTAGACTGTCCTCAGTTTCCAGTATATTTCAACGTATACATATTATGTATGAATTAGTAGAATAATCGCCCAAGAACTGTTTTTCGTAAGTGAAACGTAGGTAAAACTTAAACCTACATCTTGATCACCATCACAGTCATCAACATCATGGTCAAAAATCACCATCAACACTATCACCATCACCAACACAATCATCATCATCATCCTCTCATCATCATCATCATCATCTTCATCTTCAACAATAACAACAACCTCGTCACAACAACAAGAAGAAGGAATTATAAACTTCGTCACAATGAAGTTTATTACCTACGAGGACAATCAAATTGGGGTTTATATTTTTCATACGATGCGCTAGGGCAACATATCACTTTGTCATACGTGATGTCATAAACATTGCTATGACGTCACGCTTCGCCTATGACGTTGCGTAATAAATGCATCAACGGCGGATCGCCAGCCTATGGATGAATGTAGATTTTAATATTTTCATTGATTTCATTACTTAATAAACAGAATATCATAGTTTGTGTATATGTCAAACTATATTTACGACACTCGTGTCTGAATATGTGTATATCCCTCGCTGTCGCTCGGGAAATACTAATATGCATGCACTCATGTCGTAAACATAGTATGACATTGACACTCATATAATATCCTCTATATATGTTTGTTTGACAGTTTTATTTCCGTATATCGGCTGTTCTGTATTTACTAAAAAAATATTGTTCTCTATATTTCAGAAAAAACTACACCAACCACCACAAAACGTATGTATATCACGTCTTCAGTATATATATATATATATATATATATATATATATATATATATATATATATATATATATATATATATATATATATATATATAACTTACAATAAATAGATTTGCTCATTCGAAATGAAAAATACTAATAATAACTAAATAATAATAACAACAAACATGAGACGAATATTGGTCCAAGGAACTATTTTAAATTACTTTCTTTTCTATTCGTAACATTTTAGAAATTATATTTTATCATTTATCATAAATTATCAGGAATCATCAAAATAAAACCCCAACATTTTTATGATACGTGCTACCAGGCACTCTATATAGAAGGTCCCTGGTGCGACGTAAAAATCTGAAGCATTCAAAAACCCATGATCATGATCATGTCTCTATTGTCTTCTTCTTTGCGATTATACAACATAAGAATACTATCCAAACAATGAGTGTTCAAGCATATTTTTCATAAATAACATCCCTCGAAAAAGAAAAGAAACATTTTAAGATATTTTTGTCTCTATTTTCAGCAACTAAGACGACCGTTTCTGTCGGATCAGCAAGCGGTATTTTCCCATTGAGTGTTGGATATTTGTTGATTTTATTCCTCATTATGCACGTTGGTCTGTAGTCAAATCAACATCACGAATATATGTTTCTAGGACTATAAGGTTTATGATACAAGAATATGTTAGTATGAGTGATACTCCTGTTGAAATCGTGGCACAATATAAGAGCTAGGTACCATCATTGACCATAAATTGATTTGAAATAGTAATGCTGAAGCTCTGTACAAAAAATGTCAACATAGACTATATTTTATGAGGAAATTAAGATCTTTGGATGTTGATATGAAATTATTGAAAGTGTTTTTTTATATACATGCTTTGTTCAGAGCGTCTTGTCTTTTGACATACAATGTTAGATAGTTAGATAATCTTCAAAATAAAAACAAACTAATCAAGATTGTGAACATAGTGTAAACTTGTCGGTGGCATTTTAGACCATCCAATGTCAATACATGATAACAGTTTACTACAAGCTCGGAAAATCATTTCGGATACATCACGCATTTTATATTTACTTCTGTCATCTGGAAAACGTTGTAATATGCCTTATCATAAGTCAAACAGAACCAGGAAATCTTTTGTACCTTGTAGTATTTCAATTCTGAACAAAAACTTTGATGAATGTTAATGAAATCTGTAAATGTAAATTGTTGAAACTGTTTGTATTGTATTGTAAACATATGTAATGATATATTTAAATTATATCATGTCATGCTCTGTTTGATTTCCAAAGAATTCCCTTTTGGGTAATAAAGTGTTATTATTATGTTATCTTATCTTATATAAATGAAATATCTTTAATTAATACGCAGGAATAAATAAAAGTAAGGTCATATTGTATTATTGCTCTGTGCGTTAGTTTTTCAAAGATATATAATGATGACTTGAACATTGACATTTTAAATTGTGTTTCAATAAATTAAATATATAATACTCCATGTTCTGTGTTATTGTTTGCTAATATGTCTCACTGTATGTGCATACCATAAGGTGAACTATCGTACAAATGTTTACTTTCAACTGAATAAAGACACACTGCTTGTTGAATATACATAAAATTCCATTGGATTTTTTTTTCAAAAATTGACAAAAATAACTTTAACCTTAAAATTTCCAGAGAACTCATGCAGGGCATTTAAATAATGAAATTTGTTTGTAAAAAAATGTTAGTCGCGACACTTTAATTGTTGCGACAAACTTCGGATTCGACCGGATTTCCAAAGATAAGCCGGAGAGCATTGTCCTTTTTTTCTCTCATTCAAGCTCTCTAGATGATATCTCTATGGCAATTCATCATAGTGAATTTTCGCAGATATTTATAATTATAAAACACGGGTGTAAATTATTTAGTATGAAGAAGATACAGGAGTATATGTTTTCTTGATTTGGTTTTAGGCTAACATTTGTAATCGAGATTTTAACTTTATGAAACGGAAAGCTCCAATTACCTCCCCTGCCTTGTCAGAACTACAGCGTTTTCACTAAGTTATTTGACAATCTCGTAAAACCTGTTATTATGTATGCAGCAGCGATCTGGGGACTACAAAATTTCTCTTGTATAAATGCTATCCAACACAGGGCTGGACGATTTTTTTAGGCGTTGGAAAATATACTCCCACAGTCGCCGTACTTGGAGATCTTGCATGGAAACCAGTTTTTATTGACCAAAGAGAAGCGGCGCTGAGACAATGGAAACGTTGCATTACGATGAGCAACACGAGACTAAATAAGAAAATTTTCACCTGGGCTGAAGAGTGTGCATCACGAAACTGCAAGAACTGGAATTACAAAATGCATAAGCTATTTGAAGATACGGGATGTTTGGAACTATGCAGTACACAGTTTATATTGCCAAATACTATAGATACTATTGCACAGAAACTCTTTATGGATTTTAAAATGAATTGGAAAACACGTGTTAGCAACAACACAGGAAAATTACGCACATATCGTCTATTTAAACATGACTACCAAATTGAACGCTATTTACAGTTACCTTTACATACCTATCATCGCAGTGCACTCACTAAATTCAGATGTGGAGTGGCCCCAATCAGGATAGAGACCGGGAGATTCGAACGCCTCGCCATAGAAGATAGAACATGCAGTTTATGTAGTAATCAGAAAATCGAGGATGAGATACATGTCATTTTAAATTGCCCTGTTTATGATGATCTTCGTTTTAATTTGTTAAAGGAAGCCTCTATGTTTGTTATTAATTTTAATGAGATGAATGATGTGGAAAAATGTTCGGTGCTCCTCCAAGAAAAGCGTTTATCTTTGTTATGTGCCAAAACCTGTAGTAATATTTTAAAAAGACGTAAGCGTATCTTATATCATTAGTGTAAGTTGTACTTTTATCTGTATGTTAATGTATTTTATAGTCTCTCATAACTCCAAAAGGAGTGGTTTGTGTATATTTTATGATGTGTTTTATCAAATATATTTTTATGTCATATTTTACTGTATACACAAAGTGAGACTTAAATAAACTTTCTGTCTGTCTGTCTGTCTGCGACAAACTTCGGATTCGACCGGATTTCCAAAGATAAGCCGGAGAGCATTGTCCTTTTTTTCTCTCATTCAAGCTCTCTAGATGATATCTCTATGGTAATTCATCATAGTGAATTTTCGCAGATATTTATAATTATAAAACACGGGTGTAAATTATTTAGTATGAAGAAGATATAGGAGTATATGATTTCTTGATTTGGTTTAAGGAAAACATTTGTAATCGAGATTTTAACTTTATGAAACGGAAAGCTCCAATTACCTCCCCTGCCTTGTCAGATCTGCACTATGTGACTTATTGAGATATTCGCGAACTAGACTGTATCTTTTAATATAATGAAATCTGTAATCTTGTTAATATTTTAATCTGTAATGCGTTTGAGCGATAGTGTAGCATAGCGAAAACGAAACCGAAAAGTTGGTGTTTCACCTTTATCATACCGTTTGACACCTCCAAAGGATCACAATCACAAAATTCTTATCTGTAATATCCAATGACTGATCAACAACAGTCATATATATATATATTCGTGTATGTCCATTCAAAGTAGTTGAATTGTCGTTTAAGCAATTACTCTTATTCAGAGATTCAATGTGAGTTAAACATGTGATATGAACTAAACGTGATGTAAAATAACACGGGAACTCCAATAAATCACTCACCCGAAACGGAAAATATGAAATCTGACACAAATAATCACAAGCCTGAACGAAGTGGCCTCAAGTTCACCACTGTAAGTAATCTTTCAACGCACAGAACTGGTAGAGATGCATGAACTATTGATTAGGACAGAGTCACGTGGCCTACTGATTCGTAATGTTCAGTGTGATTAAACATCGAGATACAGTCTCATAAAAAAGGAAAGCTCCGTACAGTGTAACACGGATGAAGAGGTGAGTATTTCGTTCTATACACACTGATGGGAGCTCAGAAGCTTATTTTATTTACATTGTAAGGATAACTGAAATAACAACAGGTATACCGTTTGTAAGATAATCGTAAGTATCTATGCGTTTCATTAACCATTAAATTACGGGTCCAAATGTTCTAATATTCAAGATGTGCATAGAAATGAATTTACAATATGTAGGCCAAAAGCAATGATTGTAGAAAATATGTAAATTGAAAAGCCTGGTTATTTTAGTTCTCATTGTTAAGGGCATGAGTATGGTCTCTGTTCGGGTGTAACCCTGCTGTGAATTTCATCATTAAAGGGACACCGCGTCGGGAACAAAAATCAGATCATGTGTATCTACCTATGATGTTTAACATGTCTGCTAACAAGTAAGGGTAACCACCCACCTGACAGACAGGCAGCTGACAGACGCCTTAAAACAACAACATTTACGGTTCGGTGCAAAGCTGAGTTACTGTTTGTTACCTATTCATTGTAATAGACTAGTCCGAATAAAAGATAAAACAATGTATTTAAATATGAGTATTTATTTAAATAACATTGAAAAATAACCTTTCAATGTATGTTTAGCAGCACATTTCACATAAATATATTTTGACATATTTCACATTTCACCTATCCTGACAACTGAACACAGAATTCTTGAAAATTGAACTTCGTTTCTTAAAATTCAACTTGGTATGTTGAAATTTCCACTTAATATTGTGAAAAATCATCTCGATATCTTGAAAACTCAAGATATTATCTCGAATGGTCACAATGTCAATGATGCAAAATTGTAATTTTAAAGTTTTACAGTTGAATTAAAAACATTAAAAAGTATAATAACAATTTGTTATCGCTGTGTATTAAAGTTTCAAAGGTGTTTTAGACAATTAACGTAATTGTTAATAAAAACTACTGCATGTAGACAGTGAAGTGAAGCGTAACTCGTTAGCAGACACTCTAATCAGCTAAGTGAGATAAAGATGAGACTAATTTTTAGCGCATATACTCCAATGCACACCTCCCTCGATATAACGCCGTTACCAGTCTTAATGATAACTAATGTCTAACGCATATCACAGCTAATGACATCATCTTTAAGTCATCAGGTCTATATATGATCCGGGGTTATGGCATTGTCCGTTTTAAGTCGTCAACAAACGCGTCATATTTTCGACTCTTTCTTCAGTACTGTTAAATCCAAACAGGGTACTTGCGCCTAGAGCCTATGAGATTAGTCATTACACATGTTCAATGTAGCCATGCATATAGGTGTTGAAATAAGATTTCAGACGAGACAATTTCATGTCTGTAGCGCCAGCAAGAAGTGAAATATACGAATTTTGAATATCGTCATCGATCTGTTCTGCTACTGATACCCTCACAGCAAATCACAAGTATTTTATATAAGTCATACACATTGGGCTGTATATATTGAACTCTCACCACAAATGGCAATCATTTCAACATGTATAAGATGTGAGAGTAAACTGAAATATGGTGTGGACATGCCTTAACAACTTACAAGTTCATGTTTGGTGACGATGCATTGCATATTATAAACCCATTACATCATGTAAGTCTTCAACCGTATATAATAAATCATGGTAAGACGGATGGGTTACTTATTCAAAGGCTCTAATTTTGAATCAATTCAATCGTATGTATATTTTAAACTCAATGTTAACGTTCATCAAAATGATAACAGCATATTAAAGTGCCTCGTTATAGATTGTTTGATCATTAAGCAAGGACGACTACTTTTTACAAGTAAACTAGTGTGTTCTCACTAGATAATAATGCCCGCCATGCATTGATAGACCAGATCGAATATAAAGGGATACTGCGACATGATATTTTTTGTGATAATGAAATTTGAACGGATAATTCCGTTTGGGCATTGCTGCTATGTATGCTCAATGAAATAATACCCTGAGCAACATTTTAAAAATAATCTGTCTGGTATATGAATTTTTCCTTTCTTTTGGTAATACGATCATGCCAATATAAGGCAGAGATTCGAAGGGCTGGTAACGTATTTGACATCCATCAGGTGACCCGAGTCACTCAGGTGTAACGACGTACAAACTGGGTGTAACCCGGATGCTCAGTATTCTAACATATTTACCTGAGCGTGAAAGGTGGTATAAAAGAAAGAGGACAATATATCTATAGAGAAAATCTTCTCAGGAAACATAAAAGTAGTCTAACACTTAGACTCTGCTTTTATTACAAATTGAAAAGGGGCCTACGAAAATTGGGGAAACTCCATTTCTCTTAAGCTTATTTTCAATATTAAATGAAATGTGGATATTTTACGAATAAGTACTTTTGTCTGAATGTAAGATTAATATAAAAGAAGAAAATGTTAGTTTATATAAGAGACAATTTATGTTTGACAGATCTTAACTTGACGTAAACAAGGCATAGGCATACAGAGAGAGATAGACAGAGGCAGAGATCAACATGAGTAGAGAGACAATGATACATACAGTAAATGCCAAAATAAACGTTACCCCACTTCTTTTTTAATAACTTTTTAAGTATCAAAAATATTTGATAAATGAATGGTTAAAAAGAAAGCTGAATAACGTAGCTTAATGCTAATAACACGTTTAAAATTCCTGATGGATTCATATTGTGGCAAAAATGAGCTTGCTTAAGAAGTTTAAAATTGTCCAGTTTTCGACCAGGCTGGTAGTAACCAATAAGTGTGAATTAGATGTCCAGAAGAAAGTAAACTTTTACTTTTGTGACTAGACAAAAAGGTTGTATGCTTTACATCATCTTAGATTCTTGAGAGGTTTGTAGATGTTTGGGGGTATTCAAGTAAACCAAACATTTCTGTAACATCGTCAACAAATTTGAAATAACTCAGATACATATATTTGCGATTTTATTTCATTCATAAATGTATAATTTCTTAATAGAGAAAATCAAATGAATTTTAAAACGACGTTTATAGATGTAAGTTGTTACACATATAATTTGGTTTATATTTCGACCATATATAGCCTAAATTGTAGTCCGCCACTTATAGTCACTCAAAACAATATTGATTCTGACAAATAGTGCCATTGGCTCTGAAGCTCTTCAGGCTTTATTTACATTAACTAATTCAAAATGCCCTTACCCTATGACCTATCTTTGAGGCAAGAGATAAAATCCCCTACAAATAAAAACACATTTGAAGATTTAATTCATCACTGTTGTTTCCTTTAAATTACCTCCCTCTGAAGAGCACATAAAATCTCAAGATGAAAATAGCTTTGTCAGGTCATGACCTCTGTGACCCTATTTGGAGTCAGGGGGTCACGAAATCTACAATTTAGAATCCCCATTGGCCAAGGAATCTGCACACAACATTTCAGCTCCCTAGACCAAATGGTTCCGGAAAAGAAGACGAAAATGCGAAAAGTTTACAGACGGACGGATGGACGGACGCCGGACACCATGCCATGCCATAAGCCCATCGGGCCTTTCGGCCCAGATGAGCTAGAAATGACCATTTATTCAATTTAATGTTGAAGAGTCTCCGAGAAATGGAAATTTCATGTAGTGCTGACCTAACTCCTTCCATGGGTCGATCATGTTTCAAGCTCGGTGAAAATTGGGTTAACATAATCATTAAGAGCTACTTTCTTTGAGTAATACGAGGTAATATGTAATCGTTTCATTTCAGACCCATGTCCACATCTGTGTGGCTGTTGCTGTGTCTGGCCTATCCCGTTAGTCTTAGGGGTGAGCCTCATGTGGATGGGAGGGTGAGGAGGGATATGGACAGGAGGGGACAGACTCTGAGGGGTGAGCGTGAGGTCCCGGGGCCATACCACGTGGGTGAGAGGGTGAGGAGGGGGGTGGACAGGAGGGGACTGACCCTGGAGGAGAAGCAGAAGATACTGGACCTACACAACAAGTACAGGAGGGAGGAGGCGGCCAGTGATATGACTATCATGGTAGGTGAATGTTTAGAATGTGAAAACGTGTAACTACATTATAGTATATAGTATATGTACTGTGATATCAATCTAATGACATATTACAGCAACGTGTCAACACATTGCACCCAACGAAAAGTGACTTCATCATACGCTGTAATGGGTTTGTTGTGAAGATAAACGTTAATGACTATGTGTCATTATGAACATGTTATATTTCAACCAATATTTTATTTTATTTTTAGGAGTTATCCCACGATGATCTATCACAGACGTTTCAATTCACGTCGTTCTTTCGCATAAACACTTGCATTTCACACAATTTAAGAAAATTATCATTCTGTTGTTATAGTCACTTGTTCATATATAGCATACAAATCAGAACTAAAGGGTAGTTTGAGTAGGTTCATAAACAACCACGTTAATAACAAGTTCTGCCAAGTTAAAATATAAAACTAGGTTTTTGTTTTGGTCTATGATAATGGTTCTTAAAGAGACACCAGTATAGAAGGAACTGATCTAACCTAACCTCTAAATCAGCTAATGTACCATGTTCAATGCAAGTCATCTATGTCTGACCACGGACAAAGCTTGATCTTGACTACATGTCTTCCAGCAAGGTTTTCTTCCTCAAGGTTTGCCTGTACAAATCACATTGAGCACATCTGGCTCTTGGGTTCATGGTAAGGAGACAACATTTGGTAGATCTAATTGTTGTGTTGTAGTTGACATCTCCTCTTACTGCACAAAAGTCTCCTTCACGATATGCCAGAGCATTATCAGCACTGCCATGAGCTGTTGTCCAGAGTGACATGGTGTTCACAAAGTCGGACTCATAGTTCCCAACACACACATCCCATGCTGAAAGCTTAGACACTATTCTCTGTAAATCCTTCACTGATGTGACTATATTTGGCAATCCATTCCAGAAGTCATGGTTTTGACCAACTAGGATTCTGTGGACATACAGAGAAGGAACAAGTGACGATGTGATGTTGAAATTTAGCTTGACTGATGGTACTTCCCCACCATAGTGCAAGGCAAACTGAATAAGTTCATCTGTATTCTTCAATATATGAAATCTTCCAATTGCATTTCGCTGATTCGTGATGTCCCTCCTCAATGACTGAAATAGCTGAACTCTGTGGTCCTGTGAAAGTCGCTGTACAAGTTGGTCCAAATCATCCTCAGGACTGTATCTGAAACCCTTGTGCATTACCACATAGAACTCCCCAGCAGAACAATTGTCCGAATCTGTTTCCTCACGACAGGATACGCTTGTGTGTGGAGCCGTTCCTTCTGTGTGATCTCCAAGGAGGAATCTCTGCCATGCTTCTTTCCAGTGTACATCTTCGGCATCGTCAGTGTTGGCACTTTAAAGATAAATACTTAAAGTTATCAAGTCATCACTATTTAACATGATATTATCAGTGTTGGTTAATTATTACTGCAAAGACAACCCCTATACCATATATATATATATATATATATATATATATATATATATATATATATATATATATAGAGAGAGAGAGAGAGAGAGTGTGTGTGTGTGAGAGAGAGAGAGAGAGAGAGAGAGAGTGTGAGATAGAGAGAGAGAGACACCATGAACTAATGACATTGAGTATATATACTGTGCGAATGACAGACATTGATTTTTTGTTGTTATTCTAAAAGAGTGTACAGAGAGAGAGAGAGAGAGAGAGAGAGAGAGAGAGAGAGAGAGAGAGAGAGAGAGAGAGAGAGAGAGAGAGAGAGAGAGAGAGAGAGAGAGAGAGAGAGAGAGAGAGAGAGAGAGAGAGAGAGAGAGAGAGAGAGAGAGAGACCAGCAAAATAAAAAAATAAAATATATGTTTTGTTTAATACATACCCCTTTTGAATTGATGTCTGACTACCCCTGCCGTAACTGTGATCTGACGTCACTGTGTCATCTTGGCGCACTGTAGATTTCCTGTGACCCTTTCTCCTCTGGCCTACACACTTTCTTCTTTTAATGCGTGGCATCTTCAAACTAACAGAAAACAATATAATAGTAAATCAAAGCCAAATACAACAGGGAAGTGTTCATTACTTACTATATCTGATAATATATTGATTATATCATTTTAAAACAAATAAACAATTAGTTGCAGGATTTATTCACGTTTATTCACAAAGGTTGTGAGTTTTAATGATGGAGGCTTTCAAACTTTTATATTCAAACTAAAACTGACGCTAGATGGTATTCGGTCACAAACATAAATGTCACTATTTTAGGATTTAATTATAAAATCTAATTAAATAGAGTTTGTCCCAATTTCACTATAAAGCGTTTCAATAGTATATATACTTTAAAACATTAACTTGTACGCTTTCAACAGCTTTCCAATTTTAAGAATTTAGAGAGAAAGTGTGACTGAAAAAAATATTTTGACCGGAAAATATACAAAAACCCCCTTTTGCAAGAATTTTTTTTCTAATGTAGTTGAATAAAGAATAGGCGAGTTCACAAAAAACAGTTACACAGTGAATATTCTTCAAGCATATCCCAGTAACCAAGGAGTTACTTTAATTATTATTGAGAAAATAGAAGCACAAATGTGCAAATTATCGTTGTCTGTGGTGTCCGCCATCTTGGATTCGTCAAAACAAAGAACGAAGAGTGTTCAAGATTTAATGCGGCGTAATTAACTATGCGCAATAAAAACAGATATTTTGAATATTGCGAAATAGTCCTTACCATAATGAAAAACTGTTTGTACATACCGTTATAGATGATAAGTGAAGGAAATTGCTTAACATGGAAATAACAAATCGTTTGATGGCATTTAGTATCTTCAGTCAATAGTGGCCAAATTACCCATGATTCTTATCGGCGCCCCCTGCCGGTAACCACGGCCGGGCGGGAGGGTCAGTTACGAGCTGGCCGTCCATATGTTTATCCATGTAATGTGAGTCCATGGTCTGACGAATGGCACTAGGACAGGCCTGAAGAGAATGCCCATTATTTAAAAAGTCTTTCAGATGGAACATGGCTTCCCGTAGCATCAGTCAAGTCACTTATAATTCCTCCTTCAAGTCTCTTTAGAAGATACAGGCCTAAGCTAAAGGTTAGTTAAGATATAGTCTATATTCTATATATGTATTAAGTTAGTCATGTTTCTCTGTATGTCCAGTAGCAATGGGACAGTGGACTGGAGCGGATGGCCCAACACTGGGCTGACCAGTGTGTGTTGACCCACAGTAAGAAATGGGACAACGAAGACTTCCTGTTCATCGGAGAGAATCGTTACGTCAAAACAGGTGCGTGTTGTTAAAGACGTTAAACTTTGTGTACACGCAGAAACTTCATTTAAAATTCAAAAAGCAAATTGTTTATATTGATTCCTTCTTTGAACCTATATAAACTCCTCACACTATTTATCAACGTCATCTAATTTACTTTTACTTACGCAAATAACGTTTCACTGATCACTAAATCCTACATACTCTGTCATGAAGGTCTACACTATATCAACCCCAGGAGTTTTCATCATAACGTTTTGTTACTCAAATTAGGCGCCCTTGACACATAATCCAATGGAAAGGCTTTGTACAAGATGTTGGAAGTATATGGCTACTATTCGCTAGAGTGCGAACGTTTAACTATTCCATGCCAAAAGGCCTTAACATGTACAATACCACACATAGTTATGTAAAGCAAAGGCATTAACTTATTATCTGATTGACTGAAAAAAGTATGAGCTAAAAGCTGGTTTGCAAACTAAATTGAAATAAAACACTGAAATTCAACTTGTTACTTTATTCAAATGTTTGTAGGATCAACCAAGTTTAGCATTTTGGTTTGCTTTCACAAATTAAGAGCAGGTGTTGTTTAGGATGACTAGAGGACCAGACAAGTTAGCTCCAAGTGACTGACGATCCAGTATTAGCATGCTGTATAGTTGACCCTGTGTGATGTTAAATATTAACCGATTTCGTTGTCACTATCATTATCAGGTAATAGGTATAATTGTATGATATTGAAGTACCTCATATTAATGTATATACATTATAATCACATTTGCTACGATACCTCCAGATTTACCAAGTGCCCTGGATATCGTCAAGGACTGGATTGGTGAAAGACTTTACTACAATTATTACATTCAACACTGCACTAGAGTGTGTGGAAACTATACACAGGTGAGAGTACAGTGCCACGTATTAAAGGAGATCTTGTTTTAAAGTGTTTACAACTGCCTAACGTATACATGCTTTGATGTGTTTTGACACCTCTGTGCATTGTGGGGTCACTTCATTTTTTAAAAAGTCGTTTTGCATGGTAAAAACATCCTTCACATCTCCCACAAAGTGTTAAACTTCTTTGACATGTTGACATATACCGCAATGTTGGAGTTCAAGAACTCAATTCTGTCAATGTTGGTTCTACATAGTGTCCACCATTAACATTGTGATGGATACTATTAGTAATTTTACATTCGAACATACATGTAGCAACATTAGTAATTTAATTAATAATTATCCCTATTTGGCGTAAATATAGTTTATACATTTGTCTGTCAATGTTATCTCAATAATATCACGTGTGCATGTGGTTTCTTCGTCTTATCAATGTTGTGTTCATATCGTTTGTTCGTACCATACTCAGCTTTGTAATGAAAGCTGTGATTATTGTTGAGACAGATTGTCTGGGCCGAGTCAGAGTATCTAGGATGTGGAATACGATTCTGTTCTCGAATCCAGAGTTTGGATCGTCACGGCTATGTTGTTGTGTGCAAGTACGGACCTGGGTAAGAGACACACTCAGCAAACTTAAACCCATCATACTTGTACGACAACCTTTTGTCATTTCCTCTGCCTTTTTAAAAAGGATTTTGCATATGGTTTGTATATACAAGTCAAAATTGGTTAGCACCTGTGCCATATATCGCCATTAAAGCCTACTTTGGGTCTGAAAACTAGATTTATAACTTCCTTTGTAAAGGAAAGGTTTTGAAAGTCAGTTTTTAGCTCATCTGGCCTGGAAGGCCTGATGGGCTTATGCACAGGAACTCGATATCGTAAGTAAAATGTAGGTAAAACGTAGGTAAAAAAACCTTCTCCCTATATAACATAGAGTAAAGGAGCACCAGCAGCCATATTGTCGATCTAAGGGTCCGTTCAACATTTGGTCAAAATTTATGCTAACAAATGGTGACATTCCCAAAATGAACGTATCACCTATACATTCCTCCGCAAAACCCGGCTGATTTCCACCATGTCACCCCTATGATAAGTTAAATAGCTCTTCAAACTCGAAAATCGACCACAAAAAACTCTCTCGTGAACGTTAGTCCTCAGTCTATACCCGTCCGAATGATCTGATGGGCTTCTGGTGGGTTTATAACCTACATTTTACTTACGATATCGAGTTTCTGTGGGCTTATGGCATAGAATGGAGTTCGTCGTCCGTCCGTCCATCCGTCCGTCTGTAAAATTTTCGCTTTCTTGTCTTCGTCTCCAGAACCACTTGGGCTAAGGAGCTGAAATATTGCGACAGAATGAGCTACAGAGCTATAACAGCTCTATTACTGTTATAAATGCTAAAACAGAAAGTGACTTCTTAGCTTTCTGTCTCTATGTACCACATTTTGTTTTATCCATGGCGCTTGTTCTTGGTCTTTCTACAAATACAAACAAATCTTTACTAAAGGAACGTTGCTGGTCCTTCGGCAACCAGATTTCATCTGAATTTTTTCAATTTGATAAAACAGATATTTGTTTTATTTTTCAGAGGAAACCTCATAGGACAGCGTCCCTACACCGGAGATGGACCAGCATGTTCTGCCTGTCCCCGGACCCACAAGTTCTGCATACAGGGGCTGTGCAGTAAGTTACCTCTCTCCCCCACCCCAACCACTGGATCTAGGATCCATGTACATGTACAGGTTCAACGCATCATCAGTGCCCCGTTCCGGTTGAAGAGTGTCCATGTGAGTACGAGACTACAAGATTGGATTAGATGATAGCTGCATAGCATGTATTGTACTAATGGACTAATGACTGATGTCACTCTCACTTTATGGCTGACATATTAAACCTTGTAACATGATATGCATTACAGAGAAAACCGTACTTTTACAATTCCGTAATATGATTACCATCTGCGGTTTATTCATTAAAACATAACCTTCTAATTGAAATGCCATTATACATGATGGGATGCTAGGTTAACAGTCATACTTCAGGACTTATCGTCATGAGCTTTTAAACACATAACACTTTTCATGTAAGTACCTGTCTAATGACATACTAGCATTTTAGAAGCTTGGTTTATGACAGAACAATATGTTAACTATCCAAATAACATATTATTCTCCTTCATTGACCCCGGAACAGCAAATATAACACTTTTCATTAATTTTCAGTTGTGTCATTTAAAAAAAACCGTGTTCCGATGTAGCAAATTATTTATACAAATTCAGGAAACCATAAACCACGTGGTTGTTTGACGATGGTGCAACAGCGAATATAATGGTGGCTGTTGTTTAATATCTGAGAGTCAAAGGACATTTGATCATTTCCAAAGAATCATCCCATTACTTCATGACACCATTGACTTTTGAGACATTTAGGTTTAGTTGTTTCTCTTTGTATTCCAATGGTAGGACACAACAACACTTACTCACATCGTATAATAATTATACATTAACCGAAATCCTGATACAGTCAGGCCTCGATAATCCGAACGCTTCCGTTTTTCATCAAAAACGTTCGGATAGTGAAATGTTCGGACTACTGAAATGAATTAAACAAGATGGAGTTGATAACCTTTGAATCTACAGACAGACGAGAACGTATTTAAAATATTAAATGAATTTGACACGCTGGATATTGATAACTATCGCACAAGATGAGAAATTCAATATATTACAATCACAAAGTACTGACACACAATGTAAAACATTACAATCTATTAAAATCACAAACTACTGACACGCTCAACTCCCGTGTCAATCCACTGTCATTGAAGTTTACCGATCCAATCAGTGTGATGATCGCTTGTCACCGGATTAATGAAACAGAAATAGTTGTTATGAACTAATCCGTTACGGCTAATTGGCGTTCGGATTCGGAAACGGATTCAACGGATTAATGAATCAACATTTAATGAGTTTATATAGAGATTAGTTTGGTTACAGCTTGCTACCGTTCGGACACCGCAAGATTCGTATTATTGGTGGCCGGACTATCGCGGTTTGACTGTATATAGCTGCAGTTTAAACGTTCTACGTAATTGTCATAATAGTGATACACAATGTAATTAACTATTTCGCAATCTGATAAATCTACTATGCAACTGTGTAATACAGTGGCCATTCATGATCATGTATGTACAATATTATTCAATTATTTAAAAAATGCATGAGTATTTCTATGTGCTATTACATTTTTAATAAAACAAATTCTATTAACTATCAACAGTATGATAATAATTATTATGCAACTTTAATTTTTTTATTATGCGCCATAATTATATTTCTAAGAATTATTAACGATTGTTTCATTTTCTATTCCAGGTAAACATATGGAAATCAATTCTACAGTCATCAAGTCCATCCAACCTTTACTAGTTTTCGTGCTTTGTGTCTGGTGGTATCAGTAACGTTTAAATAAATCACATAACTGGAAGTGTGTGTCTGAAAATTTACATCGTACATTTCCAGAGATTTGCAGGAGAAATGTATATATTATTCGTTATGATGTTTTCCAGGATGTCTTACTGCGAGGTATTGGTCAGTGAAGAGATCAGTCATCGCCAGTCGATTATCATAGGCTATAACTTGGTTTGAAAGAGTGAGAATAATGTTAAGTGTTTTGTTTGAAGAGTTCTTAGGCTGTGAAAAAAACATTGGCACATTTTTAAAAAGTTTGAGAGAAATATTATAAAAGCAGTTCTAGAGGATCCAGTCCAAATCCGATACAAAACTCCAAATCTGGAGGAGCTATACATATACTCACTCACTCAGTATTCTCAGCTTGTGGGGTCTAACGTCGTTTGTGTTATACATAAATTAAAAATTTTAAAGACAGCATCCAAAAGGGTGATGGGTCTCCAGTTTTTTCAACACATTCCTATCTTCATTTGCTTTGGGTATGCAAGTGATAACTCCTCTCTTCATTGTCATGGATAGTTCATTATAAGTAGAAATTCTCTAACAAATCTGTAAATCCATATTTTAAGTTCTTCTTTCCAAAATAATTTTATGAAGTCAATAGGAAGTCCATCAATACCTTACTTTTGTTGTCTTTCATGTTTTCTCACTGCAAAATTGATTGCATTCATATGAATTTCTTTTTCAAGTTCTTTCCGTAATTCATTATTCAAAATTGGTGCTTTAACATTCTGTAAAATAAAATTTTCTTTTAAATTACAATTTGCAGCAAATAGTGACTTATAGAATGTTCTTAGCTTTTTGTAATGTAACAGTTAGGTAGAAATCCGGTGGGATCCAGCAGCTGAAAATGAGTTGATGATTGATTGTCTTTTTATGAAACAGTACAAGAAACTGAATCAAAAAGTCATTTCTCGGAAAATTGTCGATACACATGTGTCCATAACAAGACATTATAAATATGTATTTATTTTAAAGTGTAAGCAATTACTATTCCACTATCATGTTTGCCCTCATGTTTACAGGTAGAAGTGCACCTCCAACAACTACTTCAACAACACCGTCCACTACAGGTGAGGGCCTCTACCTGTCTCCAGTACCTCTTTCATCTATAGAAAGTACCATGAAAAATATGATAAGAATAAGGAAACATTTAATGTTAATAACTTCTGTATTATTATATTGTCATCCTCAAAATAATGGTGTGTATGGCAAATATACTTTCATTTTTATCTATAAAGATGTAATCCAGGGCCCATATTTTCGAAGCTGTCTTAGTGCTAAGACAGTCGTAAGTCAATGTTAATGTATGACACTTACGACTATCTTAGCGCTAAGAGAGCTTCGAAATATGGGTCCTGATTCGCAGGAGTAATTTCAATATGAATGAATATGAATGTCATTATGTCGGTGGAATATGATTCTGATGTACCTGGATGCAATCTTTTTTTAAACCATGTTGTCATCCTTCTGATTATTGCATTGGTAACTGTTATTATTTATGTGTTATGAAAAGCTTAAAATAAGAAGCTTTAAATTTAGTAACAACAGTAAAAACTTTGGAATCGTCGTCATTATATCTTGTTCAATTGTATTGACAGCTCTGTATATCCTAGTGACATGATGTTATGTGTATTTCAGTAAAACCTACGCCAACAACTACAGAGCGTATGTATATCTTAAACAATATCAGTAGATCCTAAAATGTAACACATAAACTCATTTGATATTCATATATAAAGATCAAAACAAGAAACATTGTTCTCTTGATGACATCAACAAACCACAATAGTTAGGTGACACCAAGGAACCTTTGTTGATTACCTTCTTTTCTTTCTCTTGCTAACGTTTATAATTATATATAAACATATTTTATTTCTTAATTTATCATAAATTGTCAGGAAACACAATTGTTATTGACCCTTTAGTATATAATACCACATTAACCAACGACTTGTCAATCACTCATAATTTAATGAATGTCATAACAATTAACAACAACATTGTTATCATTGTCATCATCATGTTCACAGACAAGAAGTCTTTATATTGCAGAACATTCTAAAGCAACCACTACAAAGCGTATGTATATCTTGTCATCGATACTATCAGCAGATACTAAATTCAAGAACATATACTTCATTATATGAAACCTACAAACAGTCAATTTAATATCTAACAACAATCATGATGAAACATAGATGAAACCAGGGCCATGTTCAAGAGAGGTTTTCAAAGTAAACCTCTCTTGAACGCTCAATGTAGCGCTACGTAGCAAGGCGAGCAAACTTCGAGGAATTTCGCCGTGTCGTTCAAGAGAGAATGATCATATATATATATATATATATATATATATATATATATATATATATATATATATATATATATATATATATATATATTATATCCAGTCAATCCGTACACAAACCAATCAATACATGTAAGTAATGTATATAACTCAAGTATTTGTAGGCATTATTTAAAATTGATATATTCTCAAAATGTATTCTGCTTGTTTCCATTTCAGCAAATAAGACGACCGTTTCTGTTGGGTCAGCAGCCAGTATTCTACCATGGAGTGTTGGATATTTGTTGACTTTATTCGTCTCTTTTATTATTTTGTCGTTATTTTTGAACGATAAGCTGTAGTAACCTGACATATAGCTCACCTATTAAATTAACCATTAGGGATTCATATATGGACTCTTTTATAAAAACGAGGTCAATATATATTAGTAACAATCTGTGATATAAAAACAATATGTTACGATGATCTTGGCACTCTGCTAAATATATCAGTTGTCAATTTTGTATTATCATTACATGTTTATCTTTATCTATTGTTAACTGCATCATTATATATTTCAAATGTCGAAATATTTGCACTTTTGTACGCTTAAATCGATATTAATAAAGACATAATAAATGTTTGTTTTTTTCTTCTTCAGTGAATACATATATTATACATAAAAATTGTATACTCCACAAACAAGACATTGGCATCGATAATTTGCTTTTTTCTATTTCGCATATTTTGACTTCATAGTATTTCAATCATGGTATGATTTCAGGTATTTTATGACGACTTGTACTCTTTAACCTGAAATATACTTTCTTCACGACACATAAAGATATGCTTCTAAAATAAAATAAAGCTTCAAAATGTAAATTAACATATGGTTAAAAGCATGACTTCAATTTACTCAAAAATGACATTATACTTGACAGTTTATATATTCAGAGCAATATCGTTAAATATTTTAAACGTATTTTTTTCTATAGAATTAGACTGTTTCTTAACGAACTCATTCAACCGGAAAAATGAATTTGGGTTATCTGACATAAATAATCGCAAGCATGAAGTGTTGACCCTGAACGAGGATTATTAAGTTCATCACTGCGAGGAGTCTATCAACACACAGAGATGACCCAGGAGGATGCATGAGCTGTTGATGAGGACATAGGTCACATCACCTACTGCTTCGTAACAGAGTGATTAATACTCGGGACAACGGGGGAAACTCCGAACAGGGTAACACGGAAGAAGAAGTGAGTGTTTCGTACTATACACCCTGATGGGAGATCAGAAGCATATCTTGTTTACATTGTAAGGATAGCTGGAATAACAAAAGGTGTTACCTGCAAACAATCGTAAGTAGATAATTGAATAACAGTAAGAACTAAATCAGTTGATCATTCACTTCAAAAATGTATTTTGCACAATTATATAACAATAATGAGGTCAAAACCAATCAATGTAGTAAACAGATATGCTGTAAAGCCTATATGGTTATTTTTAGTTATCAACGTTAACACGCCTTCCACAAGAGCAAACTCTCTGTTCGGGTGTAACCCTGTTGTGAATTTCACACATTATAGTGCATATACTTCAGTGCACACTCCCTCGATATAACCTCGTTACCAGCTTGTCCTCACTATAGAGTGATCACAATATATTCGACACATTTAGACGACAACAATGACGTAGCTTTTTAGTCATATCATTTATTGCGTATTTTATAATACGTGAGTTCGTTGAGCAAAGTTTATATGACTACCTTTGACTAGTGTCGTGCTAATTGAAAGACTATTTGAGGTTTAAAGATACATTACGACTCGATATACATGTAGTAGGATGAGATAGGGGTATGCATGTATGCATTTGATCCTATAAATGCTCAATAAAATAATATGTGCATAAATGCTCAATAAAATAATATAAGTATAAGTAATATGTGTTGTATAATAATCTGCCTTCAATGGTAATACGAGATGGGTTACATGATCACGAGGAATTCCACATATCGCTGAAGAAGAGATTCTAGAGATTGGTAAAGTATGAGGCATTTCTCGCGTGACCCGGGTCACTCATGTATAACGATGTATTCTGTATTGTAATACACAGGTAAACAATGAGCGTTCAGATTTATGTTGCGAAGAAAATAGGACGACCCGTTGGGATAGATGAAAGAAGAAATGTTTATATAGAGAAGGACACCAGTTTGAGAGGAATTTAGAAGAGACAAGCAAGAGGCATATATACGTGAAATGTGGGATATACATGGGGCAAGGAGGGGAACGCAGGGAAAGAAACAAACTAAGAACGAGTTAGATTACGAGTTTAATACAGGACAAGACATAGAGAATATCTGTCTTTTCTTGACAAATAAACGTTACTGCTGTAATGTTTCATGGGGTATATATAAAGGCGAATAGTGATTTGTGATCATGGATGTCAATATCTGACATTGACAACATCAGGACTCCGTTCGATAACAGCGAGCGCTTTTAATTGCTCATTGATCGCTCAATGTAGCGCTCAAGTAGCCCTTAAGTAACGCTCATTCTCTCCTGAACGACACGTTGCAATTCCTCGATGTTTGCTCGCCTTGCTACGTAGCGCTACATTGAGCAATGGCGTTCAATAGAAATTCAAAAGTAATCGCTAATTGAGCGATTACTTTGAAACCTCTCTTGAACATGACCAGAATTCAAGAACGTTGACAGAAAGAGGGCTGTGTCAACTATAGCATATATACAACTATGACACCTGTAAGATTTAACAAAGGAAACACAGCCTACATACGTCAAAACATAATCCACAGACATAATGTTTCCTCGCCGCTAATGGCTGCGATACTGCCGAAGCGGCGTAAACAACAACTCACTCACTCATAATGTTTGATGTTCACATACATAATTACACACACATACCAACAACTCACTCACTCAAAATGTTTGATGTTCACATACATAATTACACACACATACCAACAACTCACTCACTCAAAATGTTTGATGTTCACATACATAATTACACACACATACCAACAACTCACTCACTCAAAATGTTTGATGTTCACATACATAATTACACACACATACCAACAACTCACTCACTCAAAATGTATGATGTTCACATACATAATTACACACACATACCAACAACTCACTCACTCAAAATGTTTGATGTTCACATACATAATTACACACACATACCAACAACTCACTCACTCAAAATGTTTGATGTTCACATACATAATTACACACACATACCAACAACTCACTCACTCAAAATGTTTGATGTTCACATACATAATTACATAAACATACCAACAACTCACTCACTCAAAATGTTTGATGTTCACATACATAATTACACACACATACCAACAACTCACTCACTCAAAATGTTTGATGTTCACATACATAATTACACACACATACCAACAACTCACTCACTCAAAATGTATGATGTTCACATACATAATTACACACACATACCAACAACTCACTCACTCAAAATGTTTGATGTTCACATACATAATTACACACACATACCAACAACTCACTCACTCAAAATGTTTGATGTTCACATACATAATTACACACACATACCAACAACTCACTCACTCAAAATGTTTGATGTTCACATACATAATTACACACACATACCAACAACTCACTCACTCAAAATGTTTGATGTTCACATACATAATTACACACACATACCAACAACTCACTCACTCATAATGTTTGATGTTCACATACATAATTACACACACATACCAACAACTCACTCACTCAAAATGTTTGATGTTCACATACATAATTACACACACATACCAACAACTCACTCACTCAAAATGTTTGATGTTCACATACATAATTACACACACATACCAACAACTCACTCACTCAAAATGTTTGATGTTCACATACATAATTACACACACATACCAACAACTCACTCACTCAAAATGTTTGATGTTCACATACATAATTACACACACATACCAACAACTCACTCACTCAAAATGTTTGATGTTCACATACATAATTACACACACATACCAACAACTCACTCACTCAAAATGTTTGATGTTCACATACATAATTACATACATACACCCCCCCCCCCCCCCCACAACACACACACACATATGCATAGAATGTGTTAAAATCGATAGTAGCTTGTTTTACCTGCTTCGACAGGTATTCATAAACATACACACACGTCCAAGTGTATTCATACAACAACAGTGCTACATTGTAAGGTATGTTTTCTATATATTTGTAGTAATATATGTGACATGGAGAATCTTGAATGTTTCAGGTTTAAGTCGACATTATCGGATTGTAAGTCGAATGTAACTATATTAAATTGTCTAAACACAAATAACATTACATAATGTTCTGTGCAATACATGTAACGCAGATGTAGGACACATGACTGACGTATAAATACAGTAGCTTACTATCTTTACTACTGTTACCTTGATCTATACCCATGAGAAATATGATTGGAATAACATGTATGCGTGTATATTAGTCAAATTGTTTGTGATACCTTAAAGGGGCAGTAGCACGTTTTTTTGCAACTTCCCAATGCAAGGCATCACTCTTGCCAGTCTCCATTACTGGCTGATTTAGGCCTTGCAGTATTTCCTTAAGAAATCTGTGTTTAGAAATCCAGGCCCGCTATGCATTTCCAGTGCAGCGATTCACTGCCTCGACACAAGAAAGCTAGGGAAATACCGCAAGGGTTAAATCAGCCAGTAATGCAGACTGGCAAGAGTTATGCCTTGCGTTTGGAAGTTGGTTTTTTGCCGATTTGATTTTTCCCATTTATAATGAAAGTTTATGTCATTTATATTTACTTTAGAGGGTAAACCATCATATTACACAAACCAATTATCCGAAGTGGTAATAACGGTGTTATAAAACAAAACTTGAATGGCGGCCATTTTATTGTGAACACATTATTTCTGTTACATCTTCAAAAAAATGCGAATGACAAATAGAGGAAACAGATTTTATCGATCTTATTTCATTGAAATATGTATGAATTCTAAATGAATAAAACAAATCGAATGATATATGAAACTGCGTTAAGGCTCGCAGTGTGGAATGTAAATTAGTAATGATGTTTGAACCTATAAGATGGAGCCAAAAGTCAATACACATTCAACCCAATGAATCATTTCCCTATACTTCTGATGAGGAAATATTTAAACAACAATCATAATATACAGTGATATACATGTAATTGTCATTAAGTGGGTGCATTGTAATTTAACAAATCACTCAACTTCAACATTGTTGAGCGTTACAATATGCCATATCATCAAAATAAAAAAGTCAAAGATAAGTTTAATCACGACTTTAGTTGTACTAGTTTCATAACAGCTCAACTGACCAACGTAAATCAGACATAGTTAACTACTAGATCTAAATATGATTGGGAACATAGATATGGTCTGAGGCCTAAAATCCAACTTGGAGACAAATTACAATTAACATTGATTTCTGTTTTGTTTTATTCAAGCTCTAAATATATGTCTGTTGTTGGTAATGTGTCCAGCCTGTGCATATATCTGTTGTTGGTCCAGTGCGTTGACTGATCGGATGCAACAGAAAGGAAATCCTTGACAATTTATGATTTATTTTAATTTCAGCCCCATGTATACGTATATTTGGTTGCTGCTGTGTTTGGCCTGTTCCCTGACCCTGAGGGGTGAGAGTGAGGTCCCGGGACACTACCATGTGGGTGAGAGGGTGAGGAGGGAGGTGGACAGGAGGGGACTGACTCTGGAAGAGAAGCAGGTAATACTGGACCTACACAACAAGTACAGGAGGGAGGAGGCGGCCAGTGATATGACTATCATGGTAGGTGGATACTTAGGACGTGAGTAAATATCCATTAGGGAGTGTCCCAGTTGCAGAATAATAATACTGTACCATTGTATGGGGTTCTTATCCAATGGTGGACCTATAAGGTTCCTTAGTGATAAGGTTGTTATGTGCAACAATAGGACAAGTTAAAGTTCTTGTTCTGTTATTGAGCATTTACGTTGAGATAATGGCTGTTGGAGATAGAGTTATTCATACCCTTGTCATCCGGCTAAAATGGTCAGAACGGTTCTCTAATGGGAAGTCCATCTTGTAGATAATTCAACAGGGGTTCGTATCGCTGTTTTGACAATATTTTCAAAATTCAAAATCTAGATTTTTACATTCATATACTGTGTATAGCGATATTATGAGCTCATACTGCAAATTTGAGCGAAATCGGTTAAGAAATAAAGATTTGAGATAAATATCCCCGCTATTGATATATGTGTCTTTAAATCAATAGCGGGGATATTTATCTAAAATCTTTATTCAGAATGAAATGATCTAAATTAACATTTCTAAGCTTATGAAGCATATCACGTCTCATACGGCACATGTCTGGTAAGATCGCTATTATAATTCCCTAAATTCTCGAGTGTAGACGGCCACTCGTTTAATTCTTTATACATGTTAGTCAAACATCTGTATATGTCCAGTAGCAATGGCACAATGGACTGGAGCGGATGGCCCAAGCCTGGGCTGACCAGTGTGTGTGGACCCACAGTAAGAATAGATTCGACGCGGACTTCCGGTACATCGGAGAGAATCTCTACGCTAAAACAGGTGCGTGCGGTCGACTATACTCCCAACACAGAACTAATCTATTCTAATCTGGATAATTCCTTTAAAAATACAGAATTATCGTTAAAATTCATATATTTTACTTATTTGTTTTATTCGGTTTCAAAATCAACATTTTATGGACATGTTCTGGGCAAAGAACGTGAATGGTTAGTATATTTTGCATTTACTCGGTTTAAATTTTGAAATAGCATGTCTTTTAAAAGCATGTGCACAATGCAAGTATTTTTAAAGTTAGGCAAAAATATTTGACTACTCTGGGGTTTATGGTCCAAATACAAATGTCCACTGAAATACAAGAGGGTCGCGCATGTCATGAAAGCTACAAAATGCAAATGTCACCAAGGACACCATGGATGATATTAGATTGTAGCGAGTATTTCTGATGATGAGGTGTTGACTATAGATAGAACGGCAGAATCACCTAGCTTAGTGCATTCCAAGCAGTCATTTAGACTGGTTCATGAAAAGTAGAGAATTTTCCAGATATAACCACACATTGTTTCTTCTTTGCAATAGAAATAAACAATGCTAAATCCACCATCGAAAGTCAGTAGAACATCACTTATAAAACAGAGTTACTCAACACAACTGTTGTCACCCCAAAAAAAAACAACTTGGCTATTCACTAAATTTTAAGAATAATGCATTCGGATAATATTACGTAATGATTATTCCAGATGTGCCGAGCGCCCTCGCTATTGTCAAGGACTGGAATGACGAAAGGGCGCACTACAACTACTACACCCAACAGTGCTCTGCAGTATGTGGACATTACACCCAGGTGAGACTTTATCATGTGCTCTGCAGCATGTGGACATTACACCCAGGTGAGACTTTATCATGTGCTCTGCAGTATGTGGACATTACACCTTGGTGAGACTTTATCATGTGCTCTGCAGCATGTGGAAATTACACCCAGGTGAGACTTTATCATGTGCTATGCAGTATGTGGACATTACACCCAGGTGAGACTTTATCATGTGCTCTGCAGTATGTGGACATTACACCCAGGTGAGACTTTATCATGTGCTCTGCAGCATGTGGAAATTACACCCAGGTGAGACTTTATCATGTGCCCTGCAGCATGTGGACATCACACCCAGGTGAGATTTTATCATGTGCTCTGCAGTATGTGGACATCACACCCAGGTGAGACTTTGTCATGTGCTATGCAGTATGTGGACATAACACCCAGGTGAGACTTTATCATGTGCTCTGCAGTATGTGGACATCACACCCAGGTGAGACTTTATCATGTGCTCTGCAGTATGTGGACATTACACCCAGGTGAGACTTTATCATGTGCTATGCAGTATGTGGACATTACACCCAGGTGAGACTTTATCATGTGCTCTGCAGTATGTGGACATTACACCCAGGTGAGACTTTATCATGTGCTCTGCAGTATGTGGACATTACACCCAGGTGAGACCTTATCATGTGCTCTGCAGTATGTGGACATCACACCCAGGTGAGACTTTATCATGTGCTCTCGAATATTCTAGAATACATATCTGACAATGCCGCTTTTACATTATTAATACACAATTCAGTGCTTGGCGAGCAGTACATCATTTTATTATTGTAGTGAATTGTCTCTTCTACTACAATGTTGTAATTTTATTTGACTCCTAAGATACATGTATGTATTTTGGATGTTTAATTTCGTTGTTTAATGTACAATATCAACTCTAAATTTGTTGATATACTTGGATATTCTGAAAGGTTTGTTTACATGAGCAACTGATGCAGAATAATGATAATTTTGATCCAGGGATTTTCCCGTTGTTCTAAAGACACCGTGCATTTTGATTTTGAATTTAAGAAACATAATTTACATCGGGGCAGGTAATTTGTACTTTCACACAACTCGATGACTATGCTGGTAATAGTTGCAAATTGTTTTAAAATAATAACGAATATATAAGTACATTTGCATGTCAGTAGTATCCAATGACATCATGCACGTGGTTTCTTCGTTTTATCAGTAGTGTGTTCATCAAACTCAGTTTTGTATTGAAAGCTGTGTTATTGTTGAGACAGATTGTCTGGGCCGAGTCAGAGTATCTAGGATGTGGAATACGATTCTGTCCTCGAATCCAGGGTTTGAGTTGGGATCGCTACGGTGGCGGCTACGTTGTTGTGTGTAACTACGGACCAGGGTAAGAGACACATTGAGTGAAGCGGCCTTTCAATCGTCATATCCACTCTTGTACATCGGATAAGAACAACATCTATTCACTTGTGTGTTATTTACTGTTAATATAAATCCAATTTCTTGAAGGTAATTTGTTAAATGCACATGTTCAATTATCATTCACATAAAAATAAACTGTAAATTTGCCCAAACTGTTTAGCATCTATGACATACATCATCTAAGTATAAGTAAGCTCAACATGTAAAGAGTACACGTACTAGTCTGTTCGGAGAATCTCAATTCCTTCATAACTGAATCAGGATCAAACAGGAAGGAATCTGTGAGCTTTTTAATCCCCATTGAAAGATTTATCCATGTTTTTACCCATTTCTCCTGTAAAAACTGAAGACTAATTTTCTTGATTCTAATAATAAATAATTTAAGTAAATCCTCTCATTGGAAACATATCCTTCAGTATCATACCGTAGACAATGGCTTATCTGAACTTTTTCTTTGGATACATTGTTTTATTCTTCAGAGGAAACATCATAGGACAGCGTCCCTACACTCGAGCTGAACCAGCGTGCTCCGCTTGTCCTCGGACCCACAAGTACTGTATACAGGGACTGTGCAGTAAGTTACCTCTCTCCCCCACCCTCACCACTAGTAGACCTGTGGGTGCCCCTGTACATGTCGAGATTGCACACACCACAAAGTGCCCTGTCCCGGTTGAAGTGTGTTCTTGTGAGTACGAGACTACCTCCATACAACTGCCCACTGACTTGTAGCATAACAGCTTGCCTCATGCAGCTTAGATAACCTTTACTAAATGGCTGATATTTAACTTATAGCATAAAAGAAACCCTACTCATCCACTTTGAGATTATTATTCATCTTTTGTGGGATAATCACTAAATTGATACACCCTTCCAATCGTGAAACTTCTTCGATACTCCATATAAGCTTGATCCTGAACATATATAACTTACCGTCATTTCATCTATCCACAATACAGGTACATTGTTCTTCTAAAGTTGCCCCCTCTAATACCCAGACAATATTTCCCCAACCTAAACGTCTACCCATGTATTCCCACTAACAGCAGTTCGATGTTCAAATTAAATACATGACTTGATGACATGATGTATTGTGACATGTAATGTAACTGATGTAACTGTAATCGTATAACTGGTGACACCAAAATAAACAATTATGTCTCTCTATAACTCGTGTCCATCAAATTCGAATGTATTGTGTTGATATTTCGTGGGAGCTTTTCCACGTGAAATTACATTTCAAAGAAATTAGTTAGGTAACCGAACATTGAGATTCATTAGAGTATGTTAGCCTGTCAGTTAACCTCCTCCCAATATAAATGACCTAATTATTTCATTATATGATCAAAGTAGATTTGATCAACACCAACATCAAAAAGATGTAGAGAGCTACTTTTAATTTTACCTTACATAAACTTCCCTTCTTAACCTTTCACTTGCAGCAAAAAATATCAATAGGAAATAATTAATAAGGAAAAAAGGCTTCTCAAACTCATGTTTTTCCTCGATCAAAAATCGTTTTACTTCTATATATACTCGTTACTAATATATGCGCAGCGCATATATGTGAAGTAACTCTTGTGTTTCCGACGGTTACGGGGAAAGGTCGGTTGATGATATCTGTACACTTTTACCTTTAATTACTGACAATGTGGATTATTGGCTGCCACTAGAAAGTTGCATTGAACAGAGGTTACTTGGGAAATAATTTCAGTAACTTCTGCAGAGAATGAATGTCATGACATCTATCCTGTTGATAATTCGGACATTAGATTTTAATTAGTTTCACTTTGTATTCCAATTAAATGAAATAACTATGCTTGAATTATGTAACTTCCCACAACTTATATATTAACAAATAGCCTAGTGTTTAAAATATAAGATAACCTATCTATGTACTATTATATATATATGTGTGTGTTTTTCATGCATGAATATAAAACACAGTAGAATGTAATGATACCAGTCTGTGTTAAATTTCACGTAGCTATGCAACTTTGTATTACAATGAGTTAAAACAAGTTGAACGTTTCCTTTATTCAACGTGATCAAGAGTGAGTTTTTTTCTAAAATAAAAAAAAAAATGTTTTAATACAAAGTATTATACAATGAATATATTCATCTCTTTATGTTCATAACATTACATCTGTATCCATCATTACCATTATTCCATTTTCTTTTCCAGGCAAACAAAAGGAAATCAAAACAATATCGTCATCATATACAATCCAACCAACCTATGTTAGTTTTATTACTGTCGTGTATCTGCTGATTTGGGTCTGCGTCTTGTAGCAACACTTTTTAAAAAAAAATTTTTTTTGAATTCCTCAAGTTATTGGCATTTCAAAGAACAGGCCTAGGGCCGTGTTCAAGAGAGGTTTCAAAGTAATCGCTCAATTAGCGATTACTTTTAGACCTCTCTTGAACGCGATTGCTCAATGTAGCGCTACGTAGCAAAGCGAGCGAACTTGGAGGTTTTGCGCCGTGTCGTTTAGGAGAGAATGAGCGCTACTTGAGCGCTACTTGAGCGCTACTTGAGCGCTACATTGAGCGATCAATGAGCGATTATAAGCGCTCGCTGTTATGGAACGGAGCCCTGATGTGTCAGGAAATTTACATCACACATTCCCAGAGACATTAAGAGAAACATGTTAAGTTTTTTGTAGATAAATGGCAACCATGTGTTCCACTGACCTACAGTTAAGTGATCAGTTATTGAATATATCAGTTTATAACTGGTTCTCATAAACGTTTAGATGGATACTAGGGAATCCAGATGACAACCAATCCAGCGTTTTTGAAAGCTTCTGGTAGTTTGGACAAGCAGTAAAGTGCCGTGTAGAAGCATTGTATACATACAAGAAAAGGAAACATGATTTTCTGCGTAACAACATATTTATTGTGAACATACAAGGCGTTTCGGAGTAAATGCGTACTTTTCATCAGGCGAAGGAGTGAGTATATACTCCAAAACGACTTCGTGTATGTTCACAATAAAGAAATTGTTATTAAAAAAATATGGTATCTAATATATTCCATTTCTAAATGCTCTTCAGATCAGATTGGACTCTTTATCTCGTAAGCTATTTATTTACATTGTTGATGATTGTTAAAATATTCTTATCTTAAAATGTTCAGAAATAATTTTGGAGAATAACACCAGAAAGGAGTCGGTGTTCTTCAGTTTAGTAAGTTTCTAATTGTCAATGTAATAATACATTTTAAAGAAATGTTTAACAGTTGGATGCTACATATCTCCTTTTATAAAATGTCATAATGTGAGATTATTTTGATATTTGATATTCCATGGTATTTGGTATCATTTTTACTTTACTTTATCATTTTACATTTATGTAAATGAAATTTCAACCCATTTTGTATGCTCAAACATTCCACATATATGTTTAATGTTATGTTGAATATGTACATTCTATTTTACTGTTTTAATGTTGATGTTTTTATAAAATAAATCTGTAGCATCGTTTTGTTTGTATAACTATGTTCTGTTTTCATTACATTGTAAAAACCATTGTACAAATTCATCACCAGAATGGGGAGACTGCTGAGAGCCACTATTTGGGAATAATAAACTAAATAATGATATGAATATTTATTTGGCGCACTTTTCCTACAAATAGTGCATACTCAAGCCACTACCAACCCTGGGTTAACAAACTTACAAACATATCGCTGGAAGGTTAGATACATCACAACCTTACCAGGTACCCATTTGCACTGCTTGGTGAAGAGAAGCACGTAACGTTACATTCAAGGAAAATACCATAACTCTCTCTCTACATGCGTATCAGTGTGGGGCAGTGAATCACCCTTCAAAGTCAGTTTATGAAGCAATGAAGCGAGTAACCCTCCCACCCAGTGAGCTAATGTTGATTGTTGATGAACTTCAATA
The DNA here is from genome assembly GCA_936450465.1 of Gibbula magus. NCBI lineage: Eukaryota > Metazoa > Mollusca > Gastropoda > Trochida > Trochidae > Gibbula > Gibbula magus. The sequence goes on along the minus strand of OW388299.1, from coordinate 30,409,527 downwards.
GTGGTCAATACACCTGGGCCGTGTTCAAGAGAGGTTTCAAAGTAATCGCTCAATTACGTAGCAAAGCGAGCGAACTTTGAGGTTTTTGCACCGTGTCGTTCAGCAGAGAATGAGCGCTACTTGAGCGCTACAATGAGCAATCAATGAGCGATTATAAGTGCTCGCTGTTATGGAACGGGGCCATGGTCACGTGCATAATATGTTCATGGTATGAGCTATTACAATACTGACTTTGAATGAAGTTAAACACATAACCCTGGAGCCTAATATCTTTACACCATTTCGTATGTGTTGGATACTCTTGTCCCTTTTTGTATTCAGAGGGTCACCATATCCATAGCTAATATAACCTCCTTAGGCAAGGAGTCTGTACACATATACACATCATTGCAGCCTTTTAGCGCCTTTGTAAGAAGAAACAGAGACAAGTTTTAGGGGCCGACAAGGCCACAAGGACAACAAACCTACATCTTCACATTTGTCAAAATATCTCTATGCAGTATTTCACGTTTTAGGTATTTCAGATCTCACAGAAAGGACTGGTGAACTAATTGATATAAACCATATCAATTCTAGCCATACATCAACCTCCCTGCACAAGACATAATTCTTGTTTTCATAACTAGCTGTCTTGTAGTAATTTCCTCACTATTCCATGTTATAAAAAGATACACTGTAAAAATGGTGTTTAGCATATAAACATAATACTAAGCGCGTATCTTGTCCTGTTTTTTTTACGCGTTTAGACCCCTAAACACGTTTAGCTACCTGAATGTGTTTAGGATTGTGTTTAGCAACTAATCACGTTTAGCTACATAAACACGTTTATTAATGTGCTTAGCAACTAAACACATTCCTAAACACATTTAGGTATCTAAACGTGTTTATGGGTCTAAACGTGTAAAAAAAAGAGGACAAGATACGCGCTTAGTATTATGTTTAGCTTTTCAACACAAAACCACACTCTCCAGCACGCCTGAAAATAAAAGCATTGCAACTATACAAAATATTTAAATCAATGAAGACCAATGTTATATCTTGTAATTCAATCTTACACACCGCCATCACCAAAAAATTCATGGCGCTTAATAAAAATTATATAAGTACATATAATATATAAGTGTATGATACAAGAAATAAATTTGGTCTGCATCACTCCTTTTATAGGGGTGATTAATAATGACTCAAAATCAGGAATTTCTCGAAAAGATTTATTAAAAATTATTGATAAAATAACCATTTACACCAATCAACTCATCGATTTCACCAAATATTAAATTTATAAGACAACCATTATTCTCACAATATACATGGATAAGAAGGTATCTACATATAATATATATGCTTATATATGCTTGAACAATGTTCATTTGGCAGTTAAATTTTCAGACACAAATATTTAAAAAGTGGTTTTAGAATCAAGGCAATTTAGCAACATTCTAATCCTTATTACCTAATGTTTAACATTAATGAGTGTCTGCATATGAATTAATAACTAAATAAATCCTTTAAAATAAGTTTGGGTGTTTTCAACATAATATTTTCACACCATCAGAATCATTTAAAAAAAAAAAAAGGTTAATGCTCAATCCCTTTGTTCTGGAGAAAACATGTTATAGTAATATATATGTTTACAAAGCTTTTGTAGTTTACTCCCTTAAAAGATCTGTATAAGTCAAAGGATTTGGAAAGGTATTTGAGATTCAGGATGGTCTTTTGTAAACTGCATTATATCTTCTTTGGCATCCTTCACCTGAAACATGAATGAAGAAACTTTTAGTTTCCCATCGAAATGCAACATGACAAAAATAACACAATAGATGAACATATCCAGTCTCCTGAAAACATTTTAACAAATGTAGTAAAGTGTAACATGTTATGGAATAACTCAAATGGGTATATACAAATGGTTGTTGTGAAAAATTAACTGACATCAAATCAAGTGATCAATCAGTAAAAACTGTCATTATTTTAGTGGGACTTCAACGTTCTGTAATCACTGATCCTGTCAGTTCTGGTTTCCTACAAAAAGGGCAAAAATAAGTCACAAAAGAGTCAAAAATAAAATGGCAGATACAACTTTTTTTTACCAAAATATATCCATACAATTGTTATGTATTTGTGATAGTCTTTAAATATAAAGGAATTTGGTTCAATATTTACTCACCACAGCTGAGTCAATGCTAACAGTTTCTTGTATTTCTTCATCACATCATCTTTCTTGTCAAGGCAGACTGTCATCAGGAAAATTCCTTCTCCAACTGCATAACATAGATACATCTAAATATACTGGTCTGGTCCTAAATGAGCTATATGAGCATCAACCAAGTATTTAATGATGAACATATTGTCATATGCTTCTTTCAGAACTTATTTTTAGCAAATACAATTGTTAAACATCTACACCCTTATTACACATCTTAATTCAAGTAATTAAACACAACCAGTTACACTAGTCAAACCTCACTACAATGGAATTCGATAGTAACATGTGGTTTATGGATATTACTTCATGTTAGATATATAAACATTATCAGAACTCTCATATATATCATTTATATAAATAACAAATATTACTAACATATATATGTACTGTTGGTGCTAAGCATATAATAAACGTACGTTAAATGACTCATTACAAACTCCTTTGACAAATGAAAACAAAATATAGAAAGCAATCGGACGACGTTGTGAAATCTCAAATCAACCTACCTTTCAAAGTCTTGATTGGAACCATAAGTGTGTCGTTCAGGGAACATAGAGACATATATTCACAGTAACATCAACTTTTGGCTTCATGTGCACTTCGAATGACCAGAAACGTGTGCATCAACAACGTGTAAATAGACAAGAGGATGCTGGAGAAATATGGCGGCCACAGGGATACACATCTGTTCTTAATTAACTCTCCCGCCCAAACTGACCAATGTAACCCGACCCATTGGGGAAATTCTCAAACATGTTTAGGAAAGTGTTTAGCCAATGGTGTAATGTATGTCTAAACACGTTTAGAAATGTGTTTAAAAGCTCTTCATGTTTAAATAACAGATGTAATATCGTTCTTGTGCTTAGCCATTAAGCACTATCCTAAACATGTGGAGCATTAAACATGTAACGGTGGTGTTTAATTGCTAAACGCGATTTTTACAGTGTAGTGGAGCGCAACACCTGAAATACATATAGTGGGCTCTGAGTTACTAGCACGGAAACCTTAAGGTAATACGGCAAGGCTTAAATCAGACTGTAATGGAGACTTAGAAGAGATATATCTTGCATAGAGAAGTTGGCCATTCATACACCTTTGTATTGCTTTGTATGTGGTGATCCCTGTATACAAATCACGTGTCTTTATAAGACATGAATGACTAGCTATTCAATAAATCTTCGACAACAACGATATATTCAACACACACATAAACAGTTTGCTTAACGCCTCAGAAGGGTATACAGCCATATAATGCGCTGACAATAGAATACTTATACTTATGAAAATACATGCACATAACGTCTTTATTGATGGGTTCCAACTGTGAAAAATGTCCCAACTCGATACCAAGATGGCGGCCTCTATGGCTTATGAGAAGTAAGTAAACTAATATTGATTTTGTATTTTGAATAATCATTGGTTAAACCAATGATAAATCCTCTGTATGTACGTTCTTTCGAAATATAAATTCATTTTCATGTCACTTCATATTTTTGTGTTTTATTTGATATGATAACAGATCATACTCTTCATATAATATTCAAAGTAGTTCTCCCATAGAAACCACTCTGTTGGTAACCATTTCCTTCAGTTTTAATGTAAATAAAACAAGTTACAGCTGATATATAACATCGTTCAATAGAATCGAAGTTATAACAACCATGACGTATATTTGCTTTAGGAGCCCAATGAACATTATTCGAGTTAAACGTACAAGGGGTATCTATACTTTTTTAAATAATGTATATGATATACATAAAACAAGATGCACCCCCTGAAAACTGAAATGTAATACCGTGGAAATGTTACGCTAATTTGACTAGATTAATCTCTCTCGACATAAAAAAGTAGATTATGTGACTAATGTCTTCAAAGACAAATTATTCCTGTTGACAATTTAAGAAATTTTAATGATGAGAGATCATTACAATTAATGCTGACCGTTTTCGTCATAAGTCTTTTGTCTTTTCCCAAAATCTGTGGCTTTGAAGGTGTATATCGCTTTTGATAAAAGGAAGTTACTATAGGTTTGATAAGTTTTCTTAAAAGATTGGAATTAATCATATTACAAGAAACAATAATGACTTTTATTTACCATGTTTTGGACGCCAAAACATCCGGAAGTTAAATTGCAAATATTCAAAACAAATGAAACATTATATATGAATGGAATTTCTTTCTTAAACTGCTAGATAATGATTCTATATCATTCATTGAACACTTACAATTTTCGGGGAGTCTTCGAAGTTATAGAAATGTTGGTAAACTAATTTCTTCGTTACGGCTAATCAGCTATATTGAAATGAATGCGATGTCGTGTGAAGATGTTAACATGATAACGGTATAATGAAGAAGTTGACAATCTAAAGAACGTGGTTTTCCTTCACACTGCACCTTTATTTTGTAAAATGCCTGTGATTTCATTATTTTGTTTACGTTAAAAACGCACAGATACGGTTTCACTATACTAGGGAATTTTATTAACTACTATGTAGACAAGAATTCATTTAACATGATATATTTTCTTTTTCATTTTCATAATTGAATAACATAACCTCCTTGACATATGAATGTTAGGAATGTGGCTTTCGGTCGGTCTAGTCGGCAAGTACTTCATACTGTGGTTTGAACATGATTTCATTTTATTCATTCAGCATGCGTCGGTCTTATGATATAATGGCTTGATGTGAATTATCGTGTCTTCTATCATTTAGTCTGTATAACATCATCTCTCAATTAAAATTACAAAATATTGTCTCTACTGCGATACGATCTCGTTCGGTGGTTCCCTTTCAAAACGGTCTAATGATGCTACACACTGTGGCATGTACTGATACTAGTCAAGTCAGCCAATCACAAGGCTACCAACAAATGCCGACGGTTAGAGCAGTTTGGAGCAAGCGACTCCCAAGAACAATCCGTTCGTCTGTGTCCGTAATGTCAGGAATGTGTACACGGTAATGACTCTGACTGCATTACAAATTCAAGCAATGATTTAACTGGTCCTCCTATGGCTATATCTTGACTGCACTAAACTGAAATCTCATCATGAGATGATGCGAAGCGTTGTCACACGGTGTTAAGAGGAAACTATAGAAACGAGTTCATATCCCAACAGAGGCAATATTTTGTAAATTGTATGTATCGAAACATTGTTGGTTTTCATAAAACTGCGTATTCTTCAGTTAAAATATTGAATTTTTTTTATCCAAGTTCATTAACTTTTTAATGGAATGGACTGCTTATTAAGACTTTCTAAAACCGTTTGCTTCAAAACATTTCAGATCTACAATTAAACCTGCGCTCATACACCAATGAAGAAATAGCCGAAATGTTGCCGAGTTGTCGGCCACGTGACATAATTATTCGATGGCTGGTGTGCGAGGAGTAATCTCGAGCCCAAAATCTCCTTGGAGTAAACAAGGTGATTTAGGATCCGAAGCCTCTCTCCCTAAAACTCTTCTCCAAACCCCGGCACCGGATATCCGGGAACCAAGTGTCATCTCGGAAGACGCGCGGACCATGAGCCTCTACGGAGACTACGTAGTAACGCCGATAAGATCGCCGAGACGGCGACAACAAGACGGAACTCCGTATTCCACACGTCCGGTCCGCCGCGGTCAGAGAACCCGACGGAGAGACCTTCACAGTGCTAGATGGAGTCACGATCACACACGGGGGTCAGACATTCCTCCTGCTAATTGGGTACATCACAACGACCGACTACTGGACACGAGACCGAGACGGTCACGGCCACGTGATGAAGTCCGATATGTGGGGAGAGACCCGGAAACTGGTTTGGACTTCATAGAAACCAGGCACGGCACAAGAAAGTTTCTCCGAGACGGACCCCTCCGTGATGACATTTACCGGGATGATCTCGACAGATTCCGCGGGCATCCGAGACGGGGAAACAATGTCCGAACAGTCTCCATTGACGGTACCGTAGACTACAACAGTGATGCAGGGCGATATGTCCCTGAGTGGCAGTTCGTGAATGACCCTACCGTGAGGACGGAGTACAGGCAGCAGTTTCGGCAATACAAGCCCAGACGGACTTACAGACCTCCCCCAACCTACATCCGCCAAGAGTCTGCACTGACTGTCAAGGGTTCCGTGGAAGGTCCAGCGTTCTCAGAGGACAGCATAGAGAACATGAAGGGGTCAGATCTAGGAGCCCGGGAACCTAAGAAGGGCGAGTTTGTTCCGCACTGGGGGCATTATGTTGAGACACCCCCAACACCTGGCCAGAGTGTGGTACCGAGACAGGGCTCCGTGCTAGACCCTAACTACAGACCGAAACACTGGGCTGTAAACCGGGACCTCATCTCACCAATGTCTGTGACTAAAAGCATGGTTCCCACCCACGGGTCAAGTCTGACCACTCCCTCTGAGAGAGGGTCCTTTAACCAGCTTCCGTCTGATGAGAGCGGCTTCGACGAACCGCCTGTCAGGTCAGTGCCTCTAACAGTTTTTAATCGGCGAATTTTCAGGTTATTTCAAAGGGCCGAATTACTAAGGATCGATATAAATGATTACATTGCTTCTGTGTATAACCATTAAAACATCTAATATTCAGATTGTTAAAATTGCAAACAATATCGGTTGAAAAAACGCAAAGTCGTGATTTCAGAAAGTATAATCTGAAACCATAGTTGTTGTCACGTTAAAACTGAAAAGAAGTTATTTTTTAACCGAAATAGTATCGGCTCGTTATCCAGTCAATGGTAACAAGTAGTAGAAGTTGATGTTTAAAGTTAATTCTAGGATTGAGGTTTATTCCCTTCACTGTGTTGTGCAATAGTTGAATAGTCCAAGTTGCAATGCATGTGTAGCTTAACCCACTATCAGTGTACTTTACTTATCTCACCCACCGTACAGATACCAGGGAGAGGCCCAGCAACAGAACAACTACTACGCCACCCCTGCCAACAACCAAGGGGCACCGGCCGCGGCGCCAATACGCCGGGAGTACAAGGACGCCTATGGGGGGAACCAGAGGGTTCGGTTCCAGGACAAGGGGGGAGGAGGAGGAGGAGGGCAGAGGGGAGAGAGGCGCTGTGACCCGGGCTACATGTGCACAGTGTCGGGAGTCCTAAAACTTGTCCAGTTTGTGAGTTGCTGGTTTCTTTACTACTAACGACCCGTTCTCATGGTACGAGTTGTAGATACGCCATGAAGTAGCCCTTTAGTTACACAGTGAGATCCACAGGTCGTATCAACTTCTCATTTGATGTACATATAATACAACTCATTTACAGGTTATGGGATAATATAAGTGGTAACTACAACTCGCAACGTGTAAACGGGGCTAAATAAGAATTGTTGTTTAGTTAACTATTTTTATGCATCAATGGGTATATTTCCCGCTAAATGGGATTCTGAAACATACCCAGTTTGTAAATTGTCAAATTATACTGCTAACTATAAAAACCCTGAAACCCATTTGATCCCCCAACCCCAAAACAAAAATGATTACAATGACTTGAATCAAATCTCAAATTAAGAACGTCCATGTGGGTTCGTCGACCTTTGATCGAATCCATGATAGTTAATTGGCGATGGCATTACAAATTGTCCCCTGGTCAGAACCAAACAAAAACTTAAATCCCTGAGCTAGTGTATAGCCGAAAGGGTCATTCTCTCTTTACTATATAGAGTTATGAAGCAAACCGATAGTCGTGCTCGCCGCACAACAGATCACAAGGAAGCAAAGTTAGATGGTCTCATTGACAGGATGTCTGACTATGGTTGGATCGATAGAGAATAATTTCATTTTAACTAAGTATCTAAATGCTCTTGGTTCTCTTCCTGGACAGATAACCAGCACGATAATCGTGGGTGTGAGTCAGGCGGATCCAAGTCTGTGGATGTTCGACATCTTCGTGCTGTTTGTGGGTGTCAGCGGGATGGTCCTCGCTCTCTCGTCCTTCACCTTCAGGATCCTCAAGTTCGATAACTCTGCACCAATGGGCTGCCTCTGGTTTGTGAGTATCGACAGTGAGAAAGTACTATATGATGAACACACCAACACTTGTATATATTGGAGTCTCATTCGAAATTAAAACTCGTACTTCGCCGTGATGTTTGATCTAATTTTGGTAAAATTGTAAGCCTTGTTTCTAGACACACATCTTCATTTTGAATCTCTCTTAGTGATAAACTTATTTCAAATCAATGTCATTGTATTATACTTAATACTAACAGAGCTTCGAGCTAGTAGGAATTGAGGATAATGTCAAAATTAATAATGTTATTTGCTATCAACAAGTTTTGTTTCCAAGGAAATGACTAATCATATTGATCGAATTAAATCATTGATCCAACACACCGCGATGTGTATCGTATCTTGACCTATACAAGGATGAATAAACGTATATATTTCAAATTTGACTTGATTCCGAATCATGGCTGGTGATATTAGCTGGCCTTCAGAGCTAGGCGTAGTTTGATAGGATATTATAATTCTACAGTCATATTGCAGAATATTTAGATTAAGAGTTTTTCAAAAGGGAACTGCGTCTTTGTATTTTGTCCGAGGTCTTCGACAAGGAGATCTGTCAATGGATCCAGATATTGTAAAACGATACAAATATATCACGATATCATACATATACATATCACGATTCATCGCCAGATAAGAATCACGATTGCCGATGCTCCGATATATCGCCACAAACCTATTTAAATATCAAATAAGTTTCAGATTTAAGAGTCTATTGACAAAGTATTTAAAACTTTGTTGTAGGAATTTTCCTGTTACTTCGTTGTGGCTATATTAATGTTTGTGGCCGCCATCTTGTCAACGATCAACGCTGGAGTTGCACCTTCCATCGTGGCGCTTACAGTAAGTAAATATGTTTCAACTTTGAAAAGTGTCTGATAAATGAATAATAATAAACACAATTTCAAACTGAACTTTTAATTGTAATTTTGGAAGAGACACTTGCACTTAGTAAGTAGGTAAATCCCCTACGAGTTAGCAAAAAGTATATGGTCTTTGAAGGGCATTTAGAAGTGGTATACATAAGAACAGGAAGATTTTCTGGATAGCAACTTCTTTAATGTGAAAATACACGACGTTTCGGAATATATCACTCCTTCATCAGGTGGAATGTAAGGAAATGACAATCACATTTTTGTTATTTCACATTAAAGAAGTTTCAAAAAGTATATTTTTGTGAGAAAATTTCGACGCCGACCCGCTTTATCTCGTTGTTAGGAGTATATGTATAGATTCTATGCGTACAAATCATATTTATTTGTGACTCGCTCGAGGGTTTGGTTTTTACGACTGATGTATTTCTGCAGCTAAACATTGTCCTCAAGGCTGCACATATCGCCGGACGTCTTGTGATCAAGTTTAGACTAATTGTATAGAGAAGCCTATGGGTGATCTTACTTTGATATTGTTTCAGTTCTTCTGTTTTGTCGGCGCCGGGGTGTTCACTGCAGATGTCATACTTATCGGAGCAGTGATGGCTAAACGAGTCAGAGGTGATAACGAGGCTCGGCAGCGTCAGCGAGAAGGTCAAGGTCAAGGTCAAGGTCAACAAGGACCAGGACGGGGAGGCTACCCTGGAGGACCAAATGGACCTAATAGAGGATATCCTGGTCCAAGATAATAACATAAACAGTGACAGAGACACACATTTTTGTGACAAATGTATTTCATTATTGTCTTATATTTCATGAATACTGAATCATGAATTTCAAGGACGTCCAATTTGGACATTATCTGTTACCTCTAAATCGAACTGAATTTTAATTTGTTGTTACAAGGTGAGATAACCTTGATATCAACTGCCATTAATGACCTAGCGACGGTGTACCCGACGGACGACGGTGTACCCACATGAACGTGTCGATATACAATATATAGATTTATCATCCAAAACTGGTTCCCACAGTAGATATCGCTTGTGTGAGATCAAACGATATCTACAAGCGATATCTACATTGTAGATATCGCAACAATCAAATCGTCACAATCATATTACATCATCAGCTAATGACATCACAAGGCTTTGACATCACTGTGAACACTGCTGACAATGTTATGACGTCACAAAGTTGATGACGTAACAATGCTATGAGGCCACAATGCTATGACATCACTGAGATCACTGCTGAAGTAGTCAAATGGCAGTTTTGTGTTGCAGATATGTTCATTATTTTGCTAATAATTGTTGAAGAATGATTTTGAATGATAAATAAAATCTCATCCTCGTGTCTTCTGATATCAAATATATCAACACTCGTTGATTAAAGTAAAAATATCCTCGGCAAGCCTCGGATATTTGTAACTTTAATCAACTCGTGTTGATATATTTGATATCAGAAGACACTTGGGTGAGATTCTCTATATATTTAACGTGCTCGGAAATGGTTAACTGTGTATGAATCTATGGTTTTACAATGCGTATTTGAACCAGAGAACTATGTAATGGGGTTTCTGGCCACATCAGAGAATTCAAGATCACCAATGTCCCTGATAATATCTTGAATATAATATATGATTATATACAGGTTATACGGCTAAGACCATATCTAATCTGATTATAACCCAAATTGAAAAATCCATTGTAAACATATGTCACTCGGCGCTTTTTGAAGGCACTATGGTAATCACGTCGGTTTGTGTGGTTTGCAACATTTGTGATGTCCGTTCAGTTTTAATGCTGTTCATAAACAACCTTTATATTATGGTATATTCAGTTACATTTGATATTGTTTTAATCTGTGTTATAGCAAAAACTGCTAAATCGTAATATTATCTCATTAATTAATTTATTGAACATGCACCCTTTAACAAATGTGACCTTTTCTTATTGAATAAACATCTTGTTTACTTCTTTGTTTTGATAAATGACAGTCGGCTTAGAATTGACCCTTTTCTTTTAAACCTCTCTTGAACACGATTGCTCAATGTAGCGCTACCCAGCAAAGCGAGCGAACTTTGAGGTTTTGCACCGTGTCGTTCAGGAGAGAAGGAGCGCTACTTGAGCGCTACATTGAGTGATTATAAGCGCTCGCTGTTATGGAACGGAGCCATAGTGCATGTACCGGGATAAGAGCTCTTCATGGTCGGAGGTTCTTTCAGTTCGAACCCGGTATAGACGCAATGTTTTGCACATTTTATTCCTCGAAACAGGGTCGAATAATTAGTCTGGTTTCAGGAGGAAACATAACACAAACTTTAAGGCCTGGATCAACCAAACTATAGTTATGGAAGAAACATTAATGTGATTGTCTTGGTATTCAACATCTTATTGTGTCGTTTGGATATTGTTTCTGTGAGGTGTACTGAAACAATTAAGTTTAGATTAACCAAACTTATGTGAAACGATCTTCATGTGTAAACAATGCCTTTTAGGGTTCTCACTTTCTTCAGTCTTTAATGTTTGGCCATTTCTATAGAAACGCATCTTAGAATGTTTCTGGAATGTAACTATACAACTATAAGGCCATCGTAGTAGGAGTAGTGATATTGTGCATGTTACTGTATGTAAACTACCAATTATTTGAATAGTTAAAAAGTTCAATGCAAATTATACAACAATGTGACTTTTCCCACTTGGCAGGCACCATACTTTCTAGTTTATCAATTATCTAGATCTGTAAAGGGACACCGCGTCGAGAATAAAAATCAGATCATGTGTATCTACCTATGCTGATTAACATGTCTGCTAACAAGTCACAGACACCAAATTTCAGACAATTGACGTAATTGGTAATAAAAACTACTGCATGTAGACAGTTAAGCGAAGCATAACTCGTTAGCAGACACTCTTATCAGCTTAGTGAGATAAAGACTCATTTTTATCCTCGACGCGGTATCCCTTTAAGAGTTCTCTTTTGCCTTCTTCAATAATATGATTTTCGTTAGTCCATTACGTTTAAGCTAAATGATAAAACACAATTAAATACAAAGTTTGATTGTAACAATGTTAACATTTCTTTCACAAACATAGCAGTCTAATATATTTTATAAAAATGTATATGTAACTTGTAAACCACTGTATCATGCACTTACAACTGTCTAACACTTAGACTCTTAAAACAATGGAAAAGGTTCCTTTTTTATATGAAAATTCCATTTCTTACAGTCTCCTTTTCAATATTTAATAAAATGGTGATATTTTCAGAATAAATACTTTTTCCATAGTCTGAGTGTGAGACTAACAACTGTAGCATGCACACGTACGCTGGACAACAACTTAGGAATATAATATATGCAATTCTTGAAATTACACGAATAACAAACTATTTACTCATTGACACTCTGATAAAATATCAATTCAAATATCCCAAATTTAGTTTGTCCATTATAAATACTCGACGCTGTACACCGTTAGTCACAGAGTCCTATACAATAACACCAAGGGGTGTGTCGTCTCTTCACTAAGTACGTATGCAGTAACTGTTATACTGAGTACACTTTTACAGTTATTGTGAGTCTCTGTGCACTAAGCATTGAGTATTGTGGGTACACTATAAACATCAAAATATACTATGGCCCTATACAGTCTGTCATTGCATGTGTGTTGTGCATTGCATGTGGCTTTCAAGGGAAGTGTTGTTAACATGTGAATATATACACTTGTATATGAATTAACACACCCACGTAAGGTCTTTGAATGGCAATTAGACGTGGCATGCATAAACAGGGGAATGTTTTCTGGATAACAACTCCTTTAATGTGAAAATATACGACGTTTCGGAGTACATACTCACTCCGATGAATTGGATCGGAATTCAATTGATTCAATTCATATAAAAACAAGAAACCAATGCAAACCACGATGATCATTATTGTCGTATATATTCTCATACGCAGCACCCTGGCAATATACACAAATGATTTTAGATTAATATGTACAGCAAATACAATTAGACCTTGTCAAAAGCGAATAGTCATGTGGAACATTGAGCTATATACTCACTCCGATGAAGGAGTGAGTGTACACTCCGAAACGTCATGTATTTTCACAAAAGAGGAGTTGTTATCCAGAAGATATCCCTGTTACCTTCCAAGTAACATAACTTCATCGTTCATGATTTGTCAGTCTGTGTTTCGAACTCCCCAACTGTTTATCCCTTTTAAAAAGTTTGGAATATAGTTTAGTCAAAGTTGTGAAGTTTCTGATGAATACAGTTAATGTGAAGTCTACTAAGTGAAATCCATTTTGTTTAAATACACAGTAATCTTTACTTAATAATACGTGTATGTAAATACACTCCCTGGGTCTGCCTCAGGAGCGTCATTCAATGACCATCAACTACAACATGTTTACGTGTGAATGGATTAAATCATAAGTAAGTTAATTGGAATTCAATTGATATAAAAACAAGAAACCATGTATGATCGTTATTGTCGTATATATTCTCATTCGTAGCACCCTGGCAATATACACAAATGATTAGATTTTAGATTAATATGTACAGCAAATACTGATAGACCTTGTCATTGCAAGTAAAACCGATATATAATGTGGAACATTGAGCATACAGCTCTATCAACTTCCCCCGCAAGTCACAACTCGGGCCAGTCTTCACTACTGGCTAAGGTACAAGCCTTGCTGCATCTCGTTACATGTTATGGGCTAGCTTGTCAGTTTGTATAGTTCAGGTCCAAGAGGCAACTATAGCACAGAAAGCGTAACGCAATGCAGTATTGCTTAAAATAGCCGACGATGGAGACTGGTGCGAGTTATGGAATGTGGGGGTAGTCGGCATTTAGATGTTCAAATTCAATTCCACTACCATTTGAACAATACATACGTTCGATGAGGCAGGGGTGTGTTAACGTATACAACATAAGTCTACGAGTACATGAACTTCACAGAAGCGTTATGAGTTATCACGTATTAAAATAAATAAAATAAATCATAAGTAAGGCTTTATGATCGAATGATATGAAACATTTATATGAAATTTCAAGCATGCTTTGATAGTGTGTTCCTTCAACCCTTGAATAATTTCCAATTCCCTCCCAGCACAACAATGCAATGAATTCAGGTATTAAATGTGATATTTACAATAATATTTTTGAAAAATGAACGATGGGAAAGAAATCACATAATACAGTCTGGAGATATGGGTTCGAATTCAGCAGGAATTTGTATTGTTACAGATAGTGTGATCCCAACAAAACGATGTTATATTGTTCATTATCTTAATGGCATGTACATGTATTTCTAATGATAAAGTCAAGTTTTGATTACACAGATCACACATAAGCCTCCCTATCGCCTGTGCTTGACCCAGTTGGCAACTTCCGGGTATTTAGGGTTAGCACGTGGTTTCTTGTACCTCCAGTTGTTATTGATCTGCCAGTTGGCCCTGTTTTCCGTGCGTCTCGAGTCCTCTCTGACATTAAGCGGAGTCCACCACCCTCGTCCTATCCTCTCCATCTTCTCCGCTCTTTGACTCACACTCGTGAAGTGGGACTCGTCGTCTCTATGTCGGACTCTGTCCTTGTAGGCAACTCGTCTAGCGATGTCCTGGTGGTGGAGAAACTTTTGTCTTTCGTTCTCGCTCATGAACCACTCGGGACCTATTTCTGAACCCTCCATCGCTGCTAGACTGCCCCGGGTAAGAAGATAATCTCTGTCCACCCTGAAATGTCGCTCTCTTTCCTTCTGACGGTACAAATCTTTCTCTCTCTGAAACCAGTTCTTATGGTCGGTGTAATCTGGCAGCGTGCCGTAGGTCTTCCTGATCCAGGCTGAGGTGTCCAGGAGAGGCGGGTCCAGATCCGTGCTATAGTGGCCTCTGTGCTGTTTCCTATCGTCCATCAGGTCGCTATCCTTCTCCATTTGAACCAGGTAGTCCCAGTACTGTCTCTCCCACCGGTCCCGGTCGGTGACCCCCGGGACATGTCCGATATACCGTCTCTTGCCCAGCGGACTCTCCAGGAAGTCTCTGTTTAGGACCGGGTCATGGTCCACCTTGAACCCCCATACATCCGGCCGAGTTGGATGTCCGTGTTTGAACACCCAGACTGCAGTTTCTACACCGCCAGGATCACTTCCACCCCTCCTTCGGGGAGGTTTGAGACGGATCACCGGAACTCGAATCTTTTTGGGTTTCTCTTCTACCGGAAATGAGAAGTATGGGTAATGCTGGCTTGGTAAGTCATATGGATGGTGCTCGTTTTCGTCATCATATGGATATCTGTCTCGAAGAGGGTTTCTAGAGTAGTCCCACATAGGTGGTTCGTAAAGATCCATATCGCGGGATACCGTCCTTGTGCCATTGGTTTGGTTGTGAGGTGATATTGGTGCCAGACGTTGCCGGGGATAGTTGGCCGCGATGTCGCGTCGATCGTAGTCAACCTCACGACTCCAGGGAATAATCAGCCCTCGGACTTGACCAGCGCTGTGACCCGGTGACCCCGGCTTCCGGTATCGGTTCACGTTAGACGGACTTCGGCGATCAACGACGTCATCGACGGTTCGTGGTTTCCGGTTGTCCTCGTGACTTTCGATTGCTTCCGGTGTTTGTGCCCTAACAACATCCGTCATTGGAGTTGGGTCGCGGGTTCGACGCTTGATTGGGACGATCACCTCAGTGACGTTGTCACCGCCGCCTTTCTGTGACATGGTGGAGTCGTTTCGAAAGTTCAGGTCATGGTATAACCCTCCTGCTCTCTGTCTCTACCTGCCCGAAAACACACAAGAATTGTGATGTCATTGCAACAATGATATATCGGATGCTGGTTATTGTAACAATTGTAACAGTAGTGGCCATTAGCATTAGGATGAATATATGACTGTGGCGAATACATAGCTTCATATAACAGATAAAGGCTAAAAACTATTATGGTCTTAATTGATACAAACATTACAGTTTATATAAAATTTTTATTATAGGCAATTAGTGATTGATCATCTACATACTTTTAACACGATTCAATAATGTTGATGTTGATGTTAGTATCGATTGTATTCCAGCTCAATTTCACCACTGAACTACTTCTTTACCAGGAAATATAAGACTAAGGTTAACATGAAAACAAAGAAAGTATAACACTCACATGTTTTCGATTAATTAAATATTATAAAGAAATGAGATGCATTAATTTTGATTATGGCATGATACAGTAACACCTTTCGGCAGTAGTTTGAATGACTTAATTTGTGACTGTTTCATTTTTTAACTAAAATATCATTATTTAAAGTAGACAGGGGTAGGAAATGAAATTTACATCAACATGGCCCCTACCATGTTTAGAATGTTGTAAACGTGTGCAGAACGAGGCACATTTATTGATATGTCGATGAACAGTTGTGTTTTATCAAAATTAATTTTCGGGAATTTTGAAATTTAAATTTTTTCAATTTTGATTTTTTAAAATTAAACTGCGTAGAGGTATTCTTTGACTGATTTGATGTTTTGGACTAATTTCCCAAAGTAGTCAGTTTTTTTATTACGAAGTCGAAAACTCGAAATATTTGACTTTGAAAACTATACATATGATAAATATATACAACTGAGTAATATACTTTCTTTTGCCCGTCAGTGTATTTCAAATTACGAATTACAAATATGCTTACAAAAAATTTCCTTAGCTAAGATTGTTTCGTGATCCCGGACCCCAAGTCTCACCCTCTACTGACCAACACAACATTTCAAAACCAGAATCGGTTTCAGTAACTGAGTTATTATACAAAACGACGGTCTTCCCAGCGACTGATTATAATATCCATATTTCACAATATTTAATTTCGATGAAATTTACTCACCCGTAAAATACGCTATGTTCTTCTCGTCTTGTCCATTTTGTTTAACCACTGGTCGCCATATTGGATTTGAGTCTTCCTGTGTTCCATGGCGACAGGCACATTCAAAGAGACAGGGCGTGAATACGAGGTATTGACACTTTCTATTGTGTTACAGTGTTAGCGTATTGTAACACTTACAATAAGGGAATGTATGTTTAGAACTTCTCTCGTTTCTACTATTGCCAAACCCGAGCAGTAACTTAGCTTTGAATCGGATCCTAGCGTTCACTATAAAAGCAGTGAATGTTTGGAAGCTCTCTGAATAAGAATTCAGTATATACATGCAATGTTAGCATGTTGTTCCTGTCTTTAAAGTAGGTTGTATATGTAAATTTGGATGAAATGTGGTAGATCGCTCATTGACATATGTAGAACATATATAAAGCTTGACACATATCAGGTTTCAAACCTTTGGTATTTCATGACCTGTTACTAATCCTTGTTGGTGCCCTGCTTATAGTCTTGATTATAGGAAACGTTTTTCAGATGACATTGAATGTCCTATATCTGGAGAATGGTTATCGAGGGTAGAAAATATAATCATCTGAAATGAAGCATAGCAAATTGTTCAAGCAGCGTTAAGACCTAAAAGCAAAGTTGTCTCACTGGATCATGAGTTTATTGTTCGTTAAACCATTTAACAGAAGAAATGGCTTTCACACGATTCGATCGTTCTTGTTAGATATCAGGAGAAATTGCCACACACAGAAGAGGAACACATGTTAAATGCAATGTGCAAGCTAAGTGATCTTAGAACAAGGCAAATTTAAGCGCAAATTGGTTGCGTAACACAGATAAATGAGCACATCTCCCCCTGAATGGTCTAGATATCATCACAGATAAATGAGCACATCTCCCCCTGAATGGTCTAGATATCATCACAGATAAATGAGCACATCTCCCCCTGAATGGTCTAGATATCAACACAGATAAATGAGCACATCTCCCCTGAATGGTCTAGATATCATCACACTGTCAGATAAATGAGCACATCTCCCCCCGAATGGTCTAGATATCAACACAGATAAATGAGCACATCTCCCCCTGAATGGTCTAGATATCAACACAGATAAATGAGCACATCTCCCCCTGAAGGGTCTAGATATCAACACAGATAAATGAGCACATCTCCCCTGAATGGTCTAGATATCATCACACTGTCAGATAAATGAGCACATCTCCCCCTGAATGGTCTAGATATCAACACAGATAAATGAGCACATCTCCCTCTGAATGGTCTAGATATTATCACAGATAAATGAGCACATCTCCCTCTGAATGGCCAAAAACCAACACAGATAAATGAGCACATCTCCCCCTGAATGGTCTAGATATCATCACACTGTCAGATAAATGAGCACATTTCCCCCCGAATGGTCTAGATATCATCACAGATAAATGAGCACATCTCCCCCTGAATGGTCTAGATATCAACACAGATAAATGAGCACATCTCCCCCCGAATGGTCTAGATATCATCACACTGTCAGATAAATGAGCACATCTCCCCCTGAATGGTCTAGATATCAACACAGATAAATGAGCACATCTCCCCCTGAATGGTCTAGATATCATCACACTGTCAGATAAATGAGCACATCTCCCCCTGAATGGTCTAGATATCAACACAGATAAATGAGCACATCTCCCTCTGAATGGTCTAGATATTATCACAGATAAATGAGCACATCTCCCTCTGAATGGCCAAAAACCAACACAGATAAATGAGCACATCTCCCCCTGAATGGTCTAGATATCATCACACTGTCAGATAAATGAGCACATTTCCCCCCGAATGGTCTAGATATCATCACAGATAAATGAGCACATCTCCCCCTGAATGGTCTAGATATCAACACAGATAAATGAGCACATCTCCCCCCGAATGGTCTAGATATATATCATCACACTGTCAGATAAATGAGCACATCTCCCCCGAATGGTCTAGATATCATCACAGATAAATGAGCACATCTCCCCCTGAATGGTCTAGATATCAACACAGATAAATGAGCACATCTCCCCCTGAATGGTCTAGATATCATCACAGATAAATGAGCACATCTCCCCCTGAATGGTCTAGATATATCAACACAGATAAATGAGCACATCTCCCCCTGAAGGGTCTAGATATCATCACAGATAAATGAGCACATCTCCCCCTGAATGGTCTAGATATCAACACAGATAAATGAGCACATCTCCCCCTGAATGGTCTAGATATTAACAAAGATAAATGAGCACATCTCCCCCCGAATGGTCTAGATATCAACACAGATAAATGAGCACATCTCCCCCTGAATGGTCTAGATATCATCACAGATAAATGAGCACATCTCCCCCCGAATGGTCTAGATATCAACACAGATAAATGAGCACATCTCCCCCTGAAGGGTCTAGATATCATCACAGATAAATGAGCAAATCTCCCCCTGAATGGTCTAGATATCATCACAGATAAATGAGCACATCTCCCCCTGAATGGTCTAGATATCAACACAGATAAATGAACATATCTCCCCCTGAATGGTCTATATATCACACAGATAAATGAGCACATCTCCCCCTGAATTGTCTAGATATCAACACAGATTGGAACTCGTCATTTATTACCGTTGCACTTAAAGTCGCCTCTGCTCGAGCATATGTAACTTCAATGTTCGGATGTCCATTGATACCAATTTGTATAACCTATAAAGGAGGTACGACACGGTGGATGCTACCATAGAAATGGAAATGGAAACTTGGATCAGTCTACGAGTATTTGAGCCAGAACCAGATTTCCAGTCCTATACGAGGGGTTCCAATAAGTAGTCGACCTAACTGTGTTCTCTTTGTCCAATGATAGAAATGTTTTCATATATTTTAAAGGACTCATTAGCAAAGTCACATCACATATTTTACACATCTAGGGTTTTGTAATGGACACACCCATTCCAGTATTACAAAATCAATGCGTCCAGACATTCATGCTTGTATTGTTTATGAAATGTTGGGAACTGACACCTGTGAGACCATTCAGTATTGAATGTGAACCTTTGGCATCATGTTTGAGAAAGTGCATTAAAGGTACATCCATTGTGTTGTTGGGGGTCACATATTGCAAACGTTATGAATGGTGTTACTTTATCGAGAAGTACCAATTAACTGTTACCGAAAACTACCATTTTGATGATAGTAGACTTAGCATATTGACGATATGAAGCTAAAAGTAGTGATTTCTGATAATTAAAAAACCGGACAATTCACAGCGTGTGGCGCGCGCCAATGAGTCAAACGTAATTTTGGAATCTTATTTCTAACATTCAAACTGATAAATTGAGGTTAATCATGTTTAATAGGTCATATAACTACTAACTATAACTTCATCTAAATGGGACGTGTAGTTCCGGTTTCTGCACATGCATAATGATGTTACTCTATTTTAATTGGAAACTAGTAAATTAATCATGATATCTTTGGTCATTCGAGATAAATATGCAATCCGAGAGAATTTATTTGCACTATAAACAGCACATGTGGTGAGTCGGAACGTATTAAAGCCTAATAATATTTTATAAAACACAATTGATGCACCTTTAAATGAAGTCCGTATGATTCAGTCGTCTTAACATGCTAGATACAGTCTCGCAATGAGCTTGTGTAAATAAGAAGCTATTGTATATATAAAAGTGGTAGAAGCTTTCCACTATTATAATTACTTGAATATGTTATTTCCAAAATGTTTGTATATATTTATTGCTGATTTGGACGCTTCTGATGGCAGAGATCATGATACTAAAATATAACAAAACAAGGTTCCTGAAGGTTGAAAGATACTAAGAGTAAAATAAAAAAATTAAAACTGCTACATTTGTATTGTTTTCTACTTGAGGCCAGCTACTTAGTAGAAACCTCTCGTCTGGCGGGATCAACCATGTCGTACATTCTTTACATGTAACATAGATGAGTAGGTATACTAACTTACTTACTTACTATATATAAATATAGCCAAAACGGGGCTTTAATCGCTATTTAGTAAGCTTACTAATTCATTTAGTGAGCTTACTAATTCATTTAGTAAGCTTACTAATTCATTTAGCAAGCTTACTAATGTGATCGATTTAGTAAGCTTACTAAATGAATTAGTAAAACTTACTAAATCGGGCGAATTAGTAAGGTTACTAATTCATTTAGTAGGCTTACTAATCATTTAGTAAGCTTATTAATTCATTTAGTAAGCTTACTCATTCATTTAGTAAGCTTACTAATTCAAAACGAATTAGTAAGCTTACTAAATCGAATTAGTAAGCTTACTAAATCGAATAAGTAAGCTTACTAAATACATGCCTGAATTAGTAAGCTTTCTAATTCGATTGAGTAAGCTTACTAATTCGAATTGGCAAGCTTACTAAATAGCGATTAAAGTTCCATTTGGCACCCCACAAATATTAACGATCTCGCGCTGTGTATTGTAAATATGTTATCAGCATTCAGCTGCACATTTTAACGTTTATGACAAAAGAGGGACCTCAAAGATACGGTTAATTCTAATATAATAATAAAATACTATTTATTTGATTAAATCTACATATAAAGTATAGTTTTCTTAATAATTAAATATTTAGAGGAAATATCACAGTGTCATATATCACAGAACCTTTGGTGGCTATATGTTAACACATGTTCGAAAATAACGAATCCAGACGTCAGATACACTTATTAATCAATGTCTTCCTAACTTAAAACACGTGGATATAAGTAGTGGGATTCTGTTTATTTACACCATTGTAGCAGTGCTGTGTTTGAGATCTCCCACATAAGTACTGATAATATCATTCTCCGGGGACCATATAGAAGACCATCGACCCACCATCGCCAACACGTTAACCATACACACTACTGTTCACGATCAACCCTGACTAAGCCACCGATGAACATTCTCTCTTCCCGGGAACGCCGGGGGTCCCATGTCCACTCCATGATTATTGTGTCTGTGCCAATCCGGGTCAGAACGAGGCTGATAACGAGGGTAGTGGGAATATGACTTGACTGAATGTTTTGTGAACCTGCTGGCGTCATCGCCATGTCGGTCGTACCTATCCGGCATCATTTCCGGTGAGTCCACGGCTCTCCTGTCGGACCCATATTGTGTCCGTAAACTCTCCGGGTGCCCTCGACGGATCGGAGCTATCATGTTTCTGTACATGTCTCGATCCCGTAAAGTGTCGCGGTGATCCCGGAAGCGCTGTCGGTTTGAATGCGTGTCGGACATGTGTTCACTCCTGTGGACCGGAAGTAGCTTCCTCGGGTGATTAACACCGGGTTCGTAGTTTCTGTGATGTTTTCTCTCACGGTGTAATATTATTGGCTTTGCGTCAAAGTTTTCATTTACCCATTTGGACGTGCTTGCTGCTTTTTCATTGTAGAGAATGGGATTGGTCGGATAGTACTCTCTTTGAGGTCGATAGTCTGAGTGCTGATCCGCGTCCATGTACCTTCTATCATACTGAAAGTATCGGCCGTCATAATACGGGGTGTCGAGCCAGTCTCGGCTCTCACCAAAGTTCCTCTCAACCCATCGGGATGCATCCGTCGCTTCTGGTTCCTGTCCAATGTATCTACGAGGACCTTGAGGCGTTTGAAGAATGTCCGAATCCGTCTCCACATCATATCCTAACCACATTGGTCGACTGGAATATTCCGCGGCATAGGCTCCATGTCTGCCGACCCACTTGGCCGTCTCGTTCATGGTTGGGTCAGTAATCAGCCTCTTCTCGGACCAGGGCGGCGCGATCAGAGAACCACGTCGTGGAACCCGACTCCAACTCGTTCGAGGAGGTTTCGGCGTTGCGTCAAATCTCCGTGGACGTTCTGCAGGGAATGTCCTGAAGGTGTGGTTGCTAGGGGGACGGATATTGTATCTCGGGAATGTCCAACGGGACGAAACTGGAGTCAAACTTCCATCACCTCCATTCACCAACGTCCGAGTAAATCCGCTGACCACGGACCCGTGTACGGGGTTCAGGCTTCTCGGAGACATAGTCGACTGCCCGTCACGCGGGAACGACGCCATTGATCCGTTATCGGGACGTTCGCTCCAAGGTGTCCTAGGGGGATCGTCCACAAAATCACGGATATCCTTCATGCTGTCTCGCGGAGATCGCGGTTCCTTCCGGCGCCGCCGGAAACGGGAAGGAGTTGGCGGAGCTCCGAAATTCTTTACATTCTTGGGCGTAGATTCCTTCGGGAACATGGGGTCCGGTGGCGGTGGTTCCGGGGTGACCATGACAGTACCCGGGGAGTATCTTTCCGGCGGGGGAGTGAGTCCCACAGGGTAACCAGGCGTCACCACCACAGTACCGTGACCCGGACTCGGGGGCTTGGTCTTCTCACGTTTACCCCCTCTGTCATCTCTGTCCGTGACGTTCTCTTGTTTCTGACTCGCCATGATGCCGTCACTAATTTAACCTGAAACCAACAAACTTACGTTAGTATTTGACAATTATTAAAATTGAATATCACATGGTCTTGTTATAAGGTACATTTAGATAACAAACTGAGAACAGTACTTTAGTTCAGGGATTATTTAGTTTCGTCAAAGCTATACACATTGTAGCCAGTTCGAGGGGTAACATTGCTTGATTATAGAAAGGTTAAACGTTAATCATTTTTGTATAACACGTTTGTCCAATTAAGAACCGAAGGGCTCCTTAATTTGTTATGGTAAAAGTATCCGACTCCAAGCCAAAAAGATGCTTAAATTTCTCCCAGAACCCCCTCTGAAAAACTCTGCATAAACTTACAAATTACAGACTGAAACGTACCAACAACAAGTTTTACCAGTAACGGGTAAGCTTGCTCTATGGAAAATGGAATACACACAGGATCGTCTCCAGGCATTTGCTGGTGTCAATGCGATACATTTTACATTAGCATGGACTTCCTTCAACAATCACTAGGTGATCATCAGTAACTTAGATACTTTAGTCTAATGGTAAATAATGGGTTTTAAACTTAGTCAACAGTTAGATTAATACTGATAATTCATTAACAACTTATCATATCACTATTATTATGAATGTATGCTCAGTCAGCTGGTAGATCTGTTAATGGATTTCTCATGTCCCGTCGTGCTGAACAAACCGTGATGATTGTTCAAATAACTAATACGCACGGGTCTATCATAAGACTATTTTATGACTGTATATATACTGTTTCATCCGTAACTATATATGGGCATACAGTTTGAAAACATGTGTCTTGATACTGATTTTTAGAATAATTCGTTTCATGAATACTTGTTAAGAGTGTATTGATGATTACTTGATGGTTATATTAAATTGGTGTGCATGTCATAATGCAAACACAATTACTAGTCGAGATCATTTTATTACATTGGTGTCTAATGAGGAAAGTGATCGGCGTAATTTAGTAGTCATTAGCCACGTTAAAAAATATGGTTCTTCCAAATATGATTACCGGAAACAAACGTGGTTGATTTGATAAAGCAGATTGAGTATATTTCGTTATCCATGATCTTAACACTGATGTGCTCGTGTTATTAATGACGGTAATATATACTCGTTCATTTTCAGTATTTACGTTTCGTTGATAACATATTTGATTTACTTGATTATTTGATACCTTTGCTGATATTAATACCATATTAATGCAAGGTTCATTCAATGACATTAATTCATCAAAATAGTGAATGTTTATGCTGTGAAGAATTCCACTTTTCACATTCCTATCAGTCTCACTCAAAGACTCCTGTAAAACACGTTTAGAGTCTGAAATTCACATTTCCGGGAGGCCCCTCTGCAATATTAATAAAACTAATTTTTCATAATAACTAATTTTTAAGGCTAGGTGTCAGATTAGGCCGTTTGGTTGTACCTGTACAAAGAAATGTATTTTCAACGTTACCTGTTTTGTAATGGCTATATCCCCCTTGTGTCTTCACATTACACCGTTATTTGACTGCGCTCCGTATAGTTTCCATGTTTGACCACATTTCCCTATGTTCCCTTTCGAGACATGGCAAAAGGACGCTACCAGAAAGTGGTGATATATCCAAACTATTCGCAAGCCAACCAAGTCGTAAATCTTTCATTTGAACGTAGATCCGCTATTACTTACATTAGTATACGGTTTTGTCATGTCTCCAAGGGTTAGCGTTTTCAAGGCGCAACGAATGGCGGGTATTATACAGCCACAAAGAAACACAACGCTTCTGACAGTGACGTTGTAAAGCTTTTGTATAACACAAAGAGAAAATTCGGTTCATTCGATGTTGAGTGTAAGCTATCACTACCCAAATGTTTGCAAGGGGTGTTTAGTTAAACATGGTCTCGGCGTCTGTACGTGTGGTAATGACATATAACCGCGGAGATCGTTCAATCGTTAGTTTTGATTAGGGTCATTAACATAACTTGTGTTTAATGGCTGTTAAATTCGTGTTACCGATATTCTAGCACATGATAATGGCATAACACGTTTTCAATGCCATAAACAACACTCAATATAACCCTTTCCTAAGATCCTGTGTGTTAAAAGATATCAAGAATGTCCCGAAAAATATCATTTGGGAAGTGGAAGATACAAAGATATCAAGAATGTCCAAAACATTTTTAACACCTGGAAGATACTGTAAGAACTAATATGTTTACAGGAAAGTTGAAACAAATGTGATTAACATTATGTTTGACATTTGTGTAATCTCAATTTAATTAAACGTATGCTCTTGCTAATTTTGATACCCAATAATCGAATTCGTTTAACATAATGATATTACCGGAAAGCTTGTTTAATACACAAATTTTAAACGAGTTTCAGTTACTTGATCTTTCGGGAAGAGAGTGGATGACAACTTTCACAATTCGACATTTATTAAGTTAACTTTATCTCTAAAAGTTTAACAATTCAGATGAGGTGTCATTTTGGCAGGGCACCCATCTATGATGATTTACATCTATAGCATACATATAACCCCAGTCTTAATTTCCAACTTCTGATTGTCAATAGTCCCGAAAGTAGAAAGTATCAATCATGTCATTTCATTGGCTGACAAAATAACGGCTACATAGCAAAGAGTAACAAGCCAGCTACGTAAAGAACCAACATCGTATCAGACACAATCAGGGTTGTATTATAATTTCAGGAATGGGGAATTCGGAATAAGGAGATACCTGTCTCCAGAGTCATGATTAGATCATTAAGCAATTACGCCTCTGAAAATCATAATTCATTGACAATATGTATCTCTAGGACAAATTTTTTTAAAATGTGCATAACGTGTGACAAAATAAGCCTCTTTTAAAAGGCAAAACTAAACCATCTACATGTAGTTTGAAAAAAATAGAGCCATGAGCTCATTAGGTTCTATATTGTTTCTTGTTGAGACTGAAACAGATTGTTCTCTAGACAATCAAGTACAATCTCTTCATGTGACCTTGAAAACAAAACTACATTTTGAGGAAATTGGCTGTCCAAGTATAACGATTTCTGAAAAATCTTGAAGGGAAGGTTACTCTTCCAATTCAAATGGTGTAGAATTTTTTTGGGGCTTGTTTAGAGTCGCCGAGAGCGTCAGATAACCTTTTAGCAATGAATATTACTACAGTTTGCCCAATTATTTGAAACCAGGTCATATTTTGGGTGACAATGCCGTTTTAATCCTTAAAGCCGAAAATGACACTTTCGCCTTCTCAAGAACCGTTATATCCCAAAAAAACTGACATTTTTGGGGACATACATATCGATTTAGGTCCCCCCCCCCAAATTCAGGCTGTGGAAAAGTGAGGGGGCAGTACGCCTATGTTATAGATCAGACAAGTAAAATATATTTTGATAGAGCAGTGTGTATGCGAGCAACACTTCCGTTTCGGCCTAAGTCTATGTGTTATGGCGGTTATTTGCTACAAACATTCTGTTAATTAGCACAAAATGTACTCCAATTAAGCATGCAGGGCCCGGCCATTGTGACCATATGAAATCGCTAGTTGAATAGTTAAGTAATCCGTTTAGCGAAAATTTGGGTTGTTTTGATGAAGATTTCTGTCTTATATGAGGGGTTAAATTATGATTAGCGGCCATAATGAGCTTCCTCCACACTTAAAACAGCAGAATGCGCTTCAGGGACCTCGGCGCCGCCCACTTTCATTCTAGTCGCAGAAAGTTCTATCACCGATCTATCGACAGCATCTGCCATATTGGATTCTTGGCATTACGTGAAATGAAAACACGCTATATTTAACACAATTTTACACTTTTTTGAAAATTAAACATATACAATGATAGAAAATTCACATAGTAACGCATAACATGGAATAAAACGAATAAACAATTAGAGTTTAGTCCGTAGCGAAGTTTTCCCCAGCAGCGCTGGTGAATGGGGGATGCAGAAAACTCGTACCCAAAACGAACTCGTCCCTACCGGGAATTCGTACCCACGGATAACTCGTACCCAAAAAAATCGGAGAACTCGTACCCACTTATTTTTGTTATAGATAAATAGGAGAGGCAAGACAATTTACAGAATAAATACAGAAATACATTTCGTATTTTAAATGCACCGCCATTGATTATATTTTCATCATCCTTTATATGGAAATGGTCATATTTTTCATTTATTACATCCATCAACATTCAAAACCTTTATTATCACATCATTAAAAACAGCTCATTTCAATACACATGCACATTCAATACAGCACTAATCACAAAAAGCACTAACAACTCATAGTCCTATTATATAAAAAATATGTATTAAAACAGAATAAATATATATTATCATCAAACTTCAAGTATGACTAATGTTTGATTTAGTTACCAAGTACTGTTTATCAATTTAAATGTGATTTTAGCAATATGCCCCAGGATATAGCTTGCAGTGTTTCACAAAGCCCAAAACTCATCTTGAAAATCGTCTTGGTAATTTTGTAATACTAATGTAATTGAAGACGAGGTACATTTTCTTATAACATGGAATTTATATTCAGACAATAGAAAACCTCTTTGGAACCGCTCCTCGTCTCTTGATCCAAATTTCCCCCATCTGTCAGAAAAAGATCAACTTATATTTCTAATAAATTATAATCTGAATCACTCAGTTGCCCCTTTAACAAAAAATATGTTTAGACTTAGACTCGCACACAATATTTTATATATAATAAGCTCATATCATATGTAAACAGAACGTATTTTAGTATTTTATTTATTTTATTACATGTTTCGTCCCGCCAGGACTCGTCAGAAAACTGCACACGTGTTTATTACTTAGTATTTATTAAGTTATTGTTTTAATTGTAGTTATAGACAAATAAGTTATCATTAATTGATAATAATATAATACATTAGTTGTATTTATATTATTAATACATCTAATACCAAAAAAAAAAAGTGGGGACGAGTTCTCCGGCGGATTTGGGTACGAGTTCTCTGATGTTTGTGGGTACGAGTTGGTTTTGGGTACGAGTTTTCCTACAGCCGGTGAATGGCTGGAATCTGGTCAGATGGGCCGAAGGATGAAAAGGCTGATAAAAAAAGTCAAAAGGGCCGAGTATACGTTTGTTTTATTCAGTATACAATGCAATCATGACATATAACATGAAAAGAAGCGCCCATAAAATACATTACAGAGTGAGCCGCGATGACATGGCTGTAGTAAATCAAATACAATCGTCATGGTGATAGAAACTTGTTCCACAATTTTAAAGCAAGGAATGTATATTTTCCAAGATTGTTTATTATTATATTATTGTCAGATACCAACAGTTGTCTGAACTTCTCGTGAGATGGAAACTCCCAAAAATATTTTGGAATAAGATTTGTTCGGAGATCTTTGTAAAACGAGCATTGCAAGATAAAGTGGAATTCAGTTTCTGTCACAGGAATGACACAGAGAGGACAAAGTCGATAGTCTCTTGATAGTCCTAGTTTACGACCATGTTCAATCATAAGAAGGGGCGAGTGAAAAAGTCAGAAGGTCCGAAGTAAATAGCCATAAGGGCTATACAGTGATGTATCTGAATCTCTCATTTGTCACATTTCACAGTTTTTTTGTCACAGGTCACACTACTGATAAATATAATATAAATATGATAAATTTATATACCGGGTATTATAAGGTATATCTAAGGAACAGATTAAGATATCACATAATAAGTCATTGCCCAGTCATCAAATTTAAAAATGATTATCAAAATTGGTTACACATTAATCAACATTCATTATAAATAATGTAGACCTTTGCATTTTATTGTTTTACTTCGAATTTTCATTCTGAAATTATCAACATTTATTACATAATGAAAATGAGCCCCAATCTCTTTCTAAAAATCTGGTTTCTCATAGGCTCCTTTTAAATATTTAATTAATAAATTCTCATGAGCATCTGAGTGCAAGACTAAATCAGTAACACAGCAGAGATGTTTGAAGTATCCTGAAACCTTTGTGTATTAGTTACTGTTTGCATCTCTCTGCCAGGGAGCGGTCACTCCCAGGTCAACACCTGCAATTACACAACAGGCAGACCCCGGACTCACAGCCAGTCAATTATATATTTTACATCCCCCCCCCCCCCCCCCCCCCACCCCTAATCTTTATTTATTTTTTTTTACTGGAAAAGCAGATGTGGTATCACAAACTCATGTAGCTAGTTTTAACAGTCTTATCTTATTTCATCACCAGTCATATTTAGTTCACATATCTAATGTAAAATAAAACATTTCTTAACTGCTTTTCAATGTTTTCCTATGCAGTCTGTCACAAAATTCAGTTCACAGGCTATTCAATAGTTCTAATTTCACACTGATTACATGTCCACAATGTAGTATTACTCTTAAGCTAACATATATTTTACAATCCTATTGAATAAGATAAGTGCAAAGTACTTTCTTTTCTCAAATTCTGCATTTCTCATAGCTGAATGAAGTGCTATACTGAATGAAGTGCACATAAAATCTCATTATGTTCACAGTTATTTCAAAAGTTTTTTTAGGTGGTGAGCCCTGTGATCCATATTTGGGGTCACAAGTTTACCAAATCTACAATTTAGAATCCCCATTGGCCAAAGAGTCTCTACATGACTTTTCAGCTTTCTAGAGCTTTTGGGACTGGAGAAAAAGATGAAAGTAGCTTTTTAGGTTATGACCCCTGTGGCCCTTGTTTGGGGTCACAGGGTCACCAAATGTACACTTTAGAATCCCCTTCAGTCAAGGAGTCTGTACATAAAACTTCAGCTCTCTACGTTCATTGGGACTGGAGAAGAAGATGAAAATAGCTTTTTAGGTTATGACTCCTGTGATCAACATTTGGGGTCACAGGGTCACCAAATCTACATTCATTGTCATTGGTTCTGGAGAAGAAGTAAAAAAAGCGAAAAGTTTACGGATGGACTGATGGACGGACGGACGGATGGATGGACGGACGCCATCCCTTGCCATAAGCCCATCCGGCCTTTCAGGCCTGATGAGCTAAAAATTGAAATCCCTTTACAACGAATCCTGAAAGTTACCACGGGTACGACATGTAACCATTAAAAGCATTTATGAAGATGTTTTTCAAAACATTTTTTTTCCTAATTGCCTAAATGATGCAATCACTTATAAATCTATTAGTGACCTATTATCACCTAAACGCTTTGTGAAAAGAGACTGTTACCTTTGGAGAAGTTTTTTTTAAAATAATAATAGTGCATATTTATATAGCGCACATATCCACTCTACAAGTATGCACATGGCGCTCACAGGATATAGTCTAGTCTAGTCAAAGTATTTTGTGAAAAGATATGTTTTGAGCATTTTCTTAAAAGAATCTATACTCTCAGCAAGTTTTAGTTGGATAGGAAGGCTGTTCCAAAGAACAGGGGCAAATGAGGCGAAAGTCCTTTTCCCAAAAGTTGTCTGTTTGCACTTGGGTACAGCGGGGAGATGTTGGCTCTGTGATCGGAGTGTGCTGGAAGGAGAATACGACTGAAGCAGATCTGATAAATAGGAGGGAGACTGTCCATTTAGAGATTTGAAAGTCAGGCAAAGTATTTTGAAGTCAACTCTTGCCTTGATTGGCAACCAATGAAGCTGTTTCAGAAGAGCAGTGACATGTGTGTAGCGATTTGTTTGACACACTATTCAGTTAATGTCTTGAACAAACATTTAAGGAAATTAAAACACAAGAAAATGTATTTTTTCATTTATTTACTGAATCCCTTTATGACATACATGTACATGCAAAAAATAGTACCTTAAATACATAGCCTGAAATGACTGAAAAAATAAAACCAAATGAGAAAATTTTCACCAGTTTCCTTTAAAAGGCTAAACATTCCTGTAATAGAAGTACGTCATAAACTTGAAATAAAAAGATTTAAATTGAGGTAATAAGATGAAAAGGACTACATTCAAACCACACTTTAATATCTACAAATCCTGAAATTCAATTTTAATAAGGCATGACATTTTTTCACTTTAAAAACATTAATAACCATCCAAAAATAAAATCCAAATCCTTAAAAAAAAATCATGAGAACAAAAAATGTGGTTTGAACATTTTATATGGAAATTTCAAACACTTTTGGACGATTACATTAACTAGCACCCTCTGAAAAAGGTTTGGATTAGTAACTCATAAGTTAGACACAAAAAGTAATAAAATATCAAAACTATATATATATGTATATGTATATGTACGAAATGATGTTTATAGACGGTAAGTGATATACATAGATACAAGTGTCTCAAAAGGCTATTCAAGTTTTTTCTCACCCTTTAAGTGAAAGGGGACGTAACTCCTCATAACTAACAGTTTCAACAACAATCAACAGCCTATAGTTAGGTTTCCAGTTACAACAGCTGTTTGCCTACTCACAAGGGCACAAGAGTTAACTCCCTTGCACAAGAAGAAGAGTTCTCTGCCTTGCAGTTATGTCCCTTGAATTAATATGAGAGAGATAGCATTCTTACGCTAAGAGAACAGAACCATGCATTTGGATGACTTAATAGTCTTAGATAAAAGATAAGATTAATCAATCATTAGATGTGGAACTTGAGCTCAACATTGTTCTGTGTGAATCAATATTTGCAAGACGTCAAAGCCATCATTTTAACAACTAGAAGTTCTAATCAACATCCCGACGCAACAATAAGCAAGATATGATCAACAGTGGCAACAACACAACAGTAGAATAAAATTAAGAAAAAGTCTTCAAATTTGTTCAACATTTTCAAGTGCCCTGAGATTTCTGTCTTAAAATAAAATAATATTAACAAGAGCCATTTTATTCAACTTGTGGCCCAAATAAACATTTACAATTTTCGTTCAAAGAAAATAGATAATTAACTTGGGCTCCGTTAAGAAATACCAGAGCACCAACATTTCTGGGTTAGAACTTTGCAAATAGATGAAAACAATTAACTTAACGCAATGTTGCATCAATCTATATAATAACAGTACAGAAACAGACAATGATGAAATATACAATGAGGTGAAATATCAAAAACTTAAAGAAACATATTATTATTGTTTTAAAACTATTATTTTTCATGATTCATGAAACAAAATCACTTTCATTCATTGAGGAATTTGGTTTCTTTGGGCTTTGCATGGTTACAATAACTAATGGTTGTTTTTGTGAAATGATGTAAAATGTTTTAAATTACGAGAAAGAAAAAGACTGAACCTGCAGAAAACTTTACAATAAATTTGAATAGGATTGATTTGTGATATATTTACCAAACACTCGAAACCACTCATAGTTCTTCAGATTAATGGTTTCAAATCAAAATAAATAACATGTAATTGGTTTCATAACCTAGGGACAAATAAAATAAATTTTTCAACTTCCTTTATTGTGAATTTTTCACATTTAAATTGTGTTTATTTCATCATCTAAAGATTTTCATCTCTGAATTCATTATCAAATAAATATAATCAAATGACAAAAGACAAAGTGAGATGTAATGATGATATGTAACCAGCTAGCCAAAATATACAACACATAGATACAAAATGTGTATACAAGAGAAAAGATACAAAAAGTTGATGCGCGTTAAAGCAAAAAAGTAACATCTCAAAGGCAAATTAGGACTCCGTATTTTAAGGCCTTGGACTTACGAAGAGCAACAATTCTCAGATTAGAATAAGGCCCTTGTTTTGAGAGTCATAAGAAAGTTATAAATACTCAAACCTTATCCAAAATATAGCACATGTTATTGGCAAGAACAGAAAGTATTACAGATAAAAATGTTCAGATCGCTAATTCAACCGTGCTTGAGACTTCACAGTATTTGATTACCACTGATTGGGATTCGTTAACTACTTAGTATGAGTGAGAGTCGCTAATTACTACCATTAATTATCAACTTTCATTAACAACATCAACACTGGCATCTAAACACATTTGCTTACAGTTCATAATATAAACATTAATTGGGCTTCTATCCACTTTAAATCTATATGTTATTCATATAATACAGACTACCACCAAATGCTACAATTATACTAGTTATATCGATATGACAGTCACATATGAAAAGCATACATCTAGAAATCATGGATGATGAAATGTTTTGAGAAAGAGTTATCCCCCTTTTTTGTTCTACCGAGTGTAAATGCTACATTAATGTTAACTGCTTTTCATATGCCTTTTTTGTCCTGTTCCTATTTTTATATTGTCCTGTTGATGTCATTCACCTCAGATAAAAACTTTGGAATTAGGTTTCTAACAGTATTGAGATCATTTTAGATATTCATGTCAACACATGCACCCATTGACAAGCTAATAATACTGAAATCAAAATATAAGAAAACAATCATGTCATGTTTTGGGGGTACAAGTTCAGCTTTTAGAAAGCTCAAAACTGTACCTAAGATAAGCACTAACCGGAAAAGAAAATATTCATTAATAATATCCTCTTGAAAATTAATTTCTCGGAATTGTCCTACAACCCACTGAAAAAGAGGAAACTTGCTAAAATAGTATAAAACAAACAAAACTCCAAAAAGAACATCAAAGATATTGGCTTGCAGAGTTTACAATAAAGACCTTACAGAATGATGATGTTATGAAACGGTGTACAAAATACTTTTGTCTTTACTTGCGGCATGGCTTGCGGTTTGAATGCTCCTCCAGCCATTCTCACACATTGTGTAGGTAGATCAGTACAAAGTGTACATTTTATCGAAAATCTCAGAAGCAAGACGGGCTTGCTGGCTACTTTGACGACTAGCTCATCTGAAATTATCTGCAAATGACTGGCTGGCAGTTATTTCGTACAATGTTGAGAAGTTCTTAACATAAAAACTATGTTCAAGACGAGTGCTGTTCCAATCCCAATGAAATCAGATCGAACCTAACACTCGTACCTCGCTGCGTTTCAGTTTTTGCGTTAATTTTTTTTCGATTTTCTCTTCACCCGTCGCTGATACAGATCCACACAAAACGCAGATATTTGATCAACAGTAAAAGCGTTCGGGGGTTTCTGATGACATGGTTCCATTTTCCCGAGATGACAAACAGTACCGATAAATGGCGGTCAAGCATGACGTCTGACACGACCTTTGCGGTGCACTGCTCAGATCAGAAAAGCAGCGAGGTACGAGTGTTAGGTTCGATCTGATTTCAATGAGATGTTCGGACGCAGGAGGAAATGATGCATATAGGACAGCCCTAGCCATAGATTACTAAACCCTGGTGACGGCAAGAACAGGAAGCTGACTATGTCTAGCGTATAATATTCACTACAGGATTCAGAACTTTATTTGCAGAACAATTGTAAATGCATCTTAGATTTTCATTTCTGATTTCTATAACATCATTCTAAAATCGTTCCAAATCCTAGTCTTGGTTGGTCAAACTTTGATTTATGTTGGTAATCTTTCAAAGATTGGTAAATAAAGAAATTTCTATACACAACTCTTTAATACTATTCTTTAAAACATTTCCATAATCTTCAATGGTAAACCTTGATAAAATCATATCTGAATGGTAACTCTATTTCTCAAGATACTCTAAACCTTTCCACAGCAAACATTTATAGCATTTCAGCATCTTCTTCTCAAGTCTTATTCACAATATACAAGTCTTTTTGGGACTGTTCTTGCAGATCTTTGCTATCCAAACACCTGGGGACATTCAGCTTCAGGTGTCCTGAGACTAGCAGCAGCCATAAATACCAGGCTGTCTTCAACCATTACACTCTTAAAGGCTTAACACCATTCTGTGCTTCTGAATTTAGTTCATTTCAAAATATAGAACCATTATAAACTATAAAGATTCTAAATCCTTAATAAAACCACTTTTTTTTAGAACAAACATGGATTTTTCTTCCATTTTTATTCAACTTTGTGCAGAGATATAGATACCGAATCATCAACCAAATTATCAAGTCAAAGTAATTCACACGCTATCAAAGACGTCTCATCACAAAGTCATATCTAGAGTCTGCATAAACCAAATCACAATTCCAATCATGACAGCTTGAAGTCAATATATACACCCTCCAGGTTTGTGTGCAAGTATATCTAACTGATGAGTCCCTTGCTGTTGCTATGACAACCAGACGACGCCTAGTACTGTGTCTTGGTCTCGTATGTGGTGGTCGTGGTGGTTGTTTCCACGTTGGCGGGACTGGATGTAGTGTGGGTGGTGGAGGGTCCAGCAATCTGCCAGCCTCTGTACTGGAAGAACGTGTCCACGCCGTAGATTGCCGTCGCCAGGAAACAGAAGAACTGGAAGAAACAGATCGTAATTGGTGAGTAAACAAAGGGTCAACAGAAGAATGACATATATTACCTAAATTATGCTCAGCATGAATGTTAATTAAGTTCTTGCCAAAAAAACAAAAACAAAGGGAAAAATAAAATTACAAGAAAAGGTGTGGGGGATTAATTCATAAAACTTAAATTTGGTTGATGAAGAAGTCATTTATTCATATTTGTACATTCTACATGTTGAATAATATTTTCTTAATGAGTCCTGAGTATGTAATTGAATAAACATTTATGCAAGGTGATCGTTTTCCACTTCATTATTTTAAATAGAGTATTTAGAATTTCAATGAGAAAATATCCCAAAATCAAAACAAATAAGTGATCCCTGAAATAGTTTGAGAGATACTAACGGCGGTTGCCCCGATGGAAGCATGCCAGCCTCCCTTGACGGCAGCCACGATGGAGGAGATGAGGAAAAACACGGTCAGCACGACGTAGGCGATGAACTCCTGCAAACAACAACAGGTACCAGAATTAATATACAAGGACAGGTACAAGACATAATACAGGTGTTCATGTTGAATTGATGAAACCACTCCAAGTGGTCAGAATAATCTGGGATTGGGCACTAGCTACAGATTATCTATCCTAGAAAATACCAGGACCTGTATATCGTGTTATACTGGATTTAAAACATATCATCAAGGATTTACAGTATGTTATCAAGAATTTACAACAAGTTATTCAGTTCGATAAATATCTTATATCCACAGGTAATATTGCCTCTCTGAGATAAAGCCACATCTCCTAGTAGAGATCAGTTTGATATCACAATGCTATGACATTGCAGAACTGCAAGTCTAATGGTTGTATGAAGTTCAACTGTGAATGATTTTCATGTTTCATTTTTATGTCAACACTAAATTTAGAACTTGACTGCAACTGTACAGGACAAGGACTCAACTACTAGAGAATCTGTCACAGGATCGTAACCACAATTGACTGCTAGAGAATCTGTCACAGGATCGTAACCACAATTGACTGCTAGAGAATCTGTCACAGGATGGTAACCACAATTGACTACTAGAGAATCTGTCACAGGATCGTAACCACAATTGACTACTAGAGAATCTGTCACAGGATCGTAACCACAATTGACGACTAGAGAATCTGTCACAGGATCGTAACCACAATTGACTACTAGAGAATCTGTCACAGGATGGTAACCACAATTGACTACTAGAGAATCTGTCACAGGATCGTAACCACAATTGACTACTAGAGAATCTGTCACAGGATCGTAACCACAATTGACGACTAGAGAATCTGTCACAGGATCGTAACCACAATTGACTACTAGAGAATCTGTCACAGGATGGTAACCACAATTGACTACTAGAGAATCTGTCACAGGATCGTAACCACAATTGACTACTAGAGAATCTGTCACAGGATCGTAACCACAATTGACTACTAGAGAATCTGTCACAGGATGGTAACCACAATTGACTACTAGAGAATCTGTCACAGGATCGTAACCACAATTAACTACTAGAGAATCTGTCACAGGATCGTAACCACAATTCACTACTAGAGAATCTGTCACAGGATCGTAACCACAATTCACTACTAGAGAATCTGTCACAGGATCGTAACCACAATTAACTACTAGAGAATCTGTCACAGGATCGTAACCACAATTGACTACTAGAGAATCTGTCACAGGATCGTAACCACAATTGACTACTAGAGAATCTGTCACAGGATCGTAACCACAATTGACTACTAAAGAATCTGTCACAGGATCGTAACCACAATTGACTACTAGAGAATCTGTCACAGGATCGTAACCACAATTGACTACTAGAGAATCTGTCACAGGATCGTAACCACAATTAACTACTAGAGAATCTGTCACAGGATCGTAACCACAATTGACTACTAGAGAATCTGTCACAGGATCGTAACCACAATTGACTACTAGAGAATCTGTCACAGGATCGTAACCACAATTGACTACTAGAGAATCTGTCACAGGATCGTAACCACAATTGACTACTAGAGAATCTGTCACAGGATCGTAACCACAATTGACTGCTAGAGAATCTGTCACAGGATCGTAACCACAATTGACTACTAGAGGATCTGTCACAGGATCGTAACCACAATTGACTACTAGAGGATCTGTCACAGGATCGTAACCACAATTGACTACTAGAGGATCTGTCACAGGATCGTAACCACAATTGACTACTAGAGGATCTGTCACAGGATCGTAACCACAATTGACTACTAGAGGATCTGTCACAGGATCGTAACCACAATTGACTACTAGAGAATCTGTCACAGGATCGTAACCACAATTGACTACTAGAGGATCTGTCACAGGATCGTAACCACAATTGACTACTAGAGAATCTGTCACAGGATCGTAACCACAATTGACTACCAGAGAATCTGTCACAGGATGGTAACCACAATTGACTACTAGAGAATCTGTCACAGGATGGTAACCACAATTGACTACTAGAGAATCTGTCACAGGATCGTAACCACAATTAACTACTAGAGAATCTGTCACAGGATGGTAACCACAATTGACTACTAGAGAATCTGTCACAGGATGGTTAACACAATTGACTACTAGAGAATCTGTCACAGGATGGTAACCACAATTGACTACTAGAGAATCTGTCACAGGATGGTTAACACACTTACGATGAGAGGCCAGGGTCCGGGGAGCTTCTCAAAGAGGTGTAGGAAATGAAGGATGAAGAATAAAGCTGATATAATGGACGCCATGACTGCAACAAACTGGATCCAGCCGGCCCCCAAATGTACCCAGTACACGATGGATGCACAGATCAGGATGATTATACACACCACCTGGAAATAATAGACATATTGGTAATTTTTATCTGCAGACTTGCAACCAGGGTTTTGGTGATTAAAGGGGATGTATCCCTTAATTGTTACAAAAGAGAGAGGGTCGAATCATATATATTGATTACAAATAGGTATAGGTATCAGTGTTGGTCCTGGGGACATTTGCCCACCTTTTTACCATTGCAAAGGGTCCCATTTGTTCAGAAATGGCCAAATTGACCCCCTCAGCAGATCACCTAGGAACAACACTGGGTATAATGTTGATTCATTTTAAATAGAGTTCAATTGAGCATGACTAAATCTCAAAACATGACTATCTGAAAGCTGCAGCTGAAACGGATGGCAACAGAATATACCTGTACAGGAACAGGCAAAACTCCATTGTTTTAGCATGGCAGGGACAGAGACTTTCATATGAGAATTATGGTAACATTCTGTTTTCATATCATGAAAAACAATTAGGTAGTTAATAAAGCTTCATGTTTATTTTTAGATTTTGATGTTTGCTTTTCTTGGATAGATGGATGGATGGATTGTTGTATGGTTGAATAATAGAATAGATTGTTGGATGGTTGAATAATAGAATGGATTGTTGTATGGTTGAATAATAGAATAGATTGTTGGATGACTGAATGTATGAATAGATTGTTGGATGACTGAATGTATGAATGGATTGTTGGATGAATGTATGAATGGATTGTTGGATGAATGATATGGTTGGATGAATGATATGAATGGATTGTTGGATGAATGATATGAATGGATTGTTGGATGACTGAATGTATGAATGGATTGTTGGATGAATGTATGAATGGATTGTTGGATGACTGAATGTATGAATGGATTGTTGGATGACTGAATGTATGAATGGATTGTTGGATGAATGTATGAATGGATTGTTGGATGAATGATATGGTTGGATGAATGATATGAATGGATTGTTGGATGAATGATATGAATGGATTGTTGGATGACTGAATGTATGAATGGATTGTTGGATGAATGTATGAATGGATTGTTGGATGACTGAATGTATGAATGGATTGTTGGATGACTGAATGTATGAATGGATTGTTGGATGAATGTATGAATGGATTGTTGGATGAATGATATGGTTGGATGAATGATATGAATGGATTGTTGGATGAATGATATGAATGGATTGTTGGATGACTGAATGTATGAATGGATTGTTGGATGAATGTATGAATGGATTGTTGGATGAATGATATGGTTGGATGAATGATATGAATGGATTGTTGGATGAATGATATGAATGGATTGTTGGATGACTGAATGTATGAATGGATTGTTGGATGAATGTATGAATGGATTGTTGGATGAATGATATGGTTGGATGAATGATATGAATGGATTGTTGGATGAATGATATGAATGGATTGTTGGATGAATGATATGAATGTATGAATGGATTGTTGGATGAATGATATGAATGGATTGTTGGATGAATGATATGAATAGATTGTTGGATGAATGAATGTATGAATGGATTGTTGGATGACTGAATGTATGAATGGATTGTTGGATGAATGTATGAATGGATTGTTGGATGAATGATA
Organism: Gibbula magus; assembly: GCA_936450465.1. Taxonomy (NCBI): domain Eukaryota; kingdom Metazoa; phylum Mollusca; class Gastropoda; order Trochida; family Trochidae; genus Gibbula; species Gibbula magus. The sequence continues at coordinate 30,369,376 of OW388299.1, read as the reverse complement.
TGGTTGGATGAATGATATGAATGGATTGTTGGATGAATGATATGAATGGATTGTTGGATGACTGAATGTATGAATGGATTGTTGGATGAATGTATGAATGGATTGTTGGATGAATGATATGGTTGGATGAATGATATGAATGGATTGTTGGATGAATGATATGAATGGATTGTTGGATGAATGATATGAATGTATGAATGGATTGTTGGATGAATGATATGAATGGATTGTTGGATGAATGATATGAATAGATTGTTGGATGAATGAATGTATGAATGGATTGTTGGATGAATGATATGAATGGATTGTTGGATGACTGAATGTATGAATAGATTGTTGGATGAATGAATGTATGAATGGATTGTTGGATGAGTGAGGGTATGAATGGATTGTTGGATGAATGATATGAATGGATTGTTGGATGAATGATATGAATGGATTGTTGGATGAATGATATGAATGGATTGTTGGATGAACTAGATTAGCGTTTGCGGGACACCGCAAAAGCAGAGCAGCTCCGAAACTTAGGGTCTCGCCTTTCGCTGTTCCGCCTTCTCGTCAGCATCAATAAAATGGGAATTCTTTTTAACAAAAATTTGTTCATTATTCGAGTTATTACTTATCATCACTGGGGTCACTTTTCACAAGTTTGTTCTTAAAAGCTATTTCTTCTTTCAAAATTTTATCCAAGGATTAACGTGGCCTTAACCAATATCTCATGACCTTGACCTTGACCATCAATGATCACTTTTCATCGCGTATAACAATCATGCAATGACTCAAAGTGTTCATAGTTAAACTATGGCATATTCACAAAAGCATGCTTAAGTTTTGACCTCACTGTGACCTTGACCTTTGACAGATTTTAGCGAAAACGTTTACAAATCTTGGTCTTTCTCCATAGTTCATATATACCAAATAAGAGCCTAATAGCACAAAAAAGTTTGAAGTTATCATGTATACAAGGATTGTTGTAGTGATTTCAGAACTCATGACCTTGACCTTTGACCTTGAATGTGAACATGTCAAAATCATTCACCAGGTGTATAAGAAAGAAATTAAGCTATCTATATGAGGTGTTAATATCTTCATGGGAAAAAGTTACTTAGTGATTTCAGAACTGGTCAGCATGACCATATCTCGTGACCTTGACCTTTAAAATTCAAGGTCACACAATCAGTGATCACTTTTCATTGTGTATCACAACCATGTAAGGATTCAAAGTGTTAATAGTTGAAATAAGACATTTTCGCAAAAGCATGCTTAAGTTGTGACCTCGCTATGACCTTGACCTTTGACAGATGTTAGCGAAAACCTTTTCAAATCTTGGCCTTTCTCCATAGTTGATATACACCAAATAAGAGCCTGATAGCACAAATATTTTTCAAGTTATCGTGTTTACAAGGATTTTTTTTAGCGATTTCAGAACTAGTGACCTTGACCTTTGACCTTGAATATGAACATGTCAAAATCATTCACCAGGGACATAAGTGAGAAGTTATGTATATGAGGTGTTTATACCTCATTGGAAAGAAGTTATTTAGTGATTTCAGAACTGGTGACCATGACCCTATGTCGTGACCTTGACCTTAAAAATTCAAGGTCACACAATCAGTGATCACTTTTCATTGTGTATCACAATCATGTAATGATTCAAAGTGTTAATAGTTGAAATAAGACATTTTCGCAAAAGCATGCTTAAGTTGTGACCTCGCTATGACCTTGACCTTTGACGGATGTTAGTGAAAACCTTTTCAAATCTTAGCCTTTCTCCATAGTTGATATACACCAAATAACAGCCTGATAGCACAAATATTTTTCAAGTTATCGTGTTTACAAGGATTTTTTTAGCGATTTCAGAACTCGTGACCTTGACCTTTGACCTTGAATGTGAACATGTCAAAAAAATTCCCCAGGGGTATAAGTAAGAAGTTATGTATATGAGTTCTCAAAACCTTATAAGAAAAAAAGTTATAGCCAATACAAAACGCGGCGGCGGCGGCGGCGGCGATGGAAACTGCACAAAAACTGATAGCAGCTCCGACTTAGTCGGAGCTGCTAATGATATGAATGTTTGAACCGATTGTTGGATGAATGATATGAATGGATTGTTGGATGAATGATATGAATAGATTGTTGGATGAATGATAAGAATGGATTGTTGGATGACTGAATGTATGAATGGATTGTTGGATGAATGTATGAATGGATTGTTGGATGAATGATATGGTTGGATGAATGATATGAATGGATTGTTGGATGAATGATATGAATGGATTGTTGGATGACTGAATGTATGAATGGATTGTTGGATGAATGTATGAATGGATTGTTGGATGAATGATATGGTTGGATGAATGATATGAATGGATTGTTGGATGAATGATATGAATGGATTGTTGGATGAATGATATGAATGTATGAATGGATTGTTGGATGAATGATATGAATGGATTGTTGGATGAATGATATGAATAGATTGTTGGATGAATGAATGTATGAATGGATTGTTGGATGACTGAATGTATGAATGGATTGTTGGATGAATGTATGAATGGATTGTTGGATGAATGATATGGTTGGATGAATGATATGAATGGATTGTTGGATGAATGATATGAATGGATTGTTGGATGACTGAATGTATGAATGGATTGTTGGATGAATGTATGAATGGATTGTTGGATGAATGATATGGTTGGATGAATGATATGAATGGATTGTTGGATGAATGATATGAATGGATTGTTGGATGAATGATATGAATGTATGAATGGATTGTTGGATGAATGATATGAATGGATTGTTGGATGAATGATATGAATAGATTGTTGGATGAATGAATGTATGAATGGATTGTTGGATGAATGATATGAATGGATTGTTGGATGACTGAATGTATGAATAGATTGTTGGATGAATGAATGTATGAATGGATTGTTGGATGAGTGAGGGTATGAATGGATTGTTGGATGAATGATATGAATGGATTGTTGGATGAATGATATGAATGGATTGTTGGATGAATGATATGAATGGATTGTTGGATGAACTAGATTAGCGTTTGCGGGACACCGCAAAAGCAGAGCAGCTCCGAAACTTAGGGTCTCGCCTTTCGCTGTTCCGCCTTCTCGTCAGCATCAATAAAATGGGAATTCTTTTTAACAAAAATTTGTTCATTATTCGAGTTATTACTTATCATCACTGGGGTCACTTTTCACAAGTTTGTTCTTAAAAGCTATTTCTTCTTTCAAAATTTTATCCAAGGATTAACGTGGCCTTAACCAATATCTCATGACCTTGACCTTGACCATCAATGATCACTTTTCATCGCGTATAACAATCATGCAATGACTCAAAGTGTTCATAGTTAAACTATGGCATATTCACAAAAGCATGCTTAAGTTTTGACCTCACTGTGACCTTGACCTTTGACAGATTTTAGCGAAAACGTTTACAAATCTTGGTCTTTCTCCATAGTTCATATATACCAAATAAGAGCCTAATAGCACAAAAAAGTTTGAAGTTATCATGTATACAAGGATTGTTGTAGTGATTTCAGAACTCATGACCTTGACCTTTGACCTTGAATGTGAACATGTCAAAATCATTCACCAGGTGTATAAGAAAGAAATTAAGCTATCTATATGAGGTGTTAATATCTTCATGGGAAAAAGTTACTTAGTGATTTCAGAACTGGTCAGCATGACCATATCTCGTGACCTTGACCTTTAAAATTCAAGGTCACACAATCAGTGATCACTTTTCATTGTGTATCACAACCATGTAAGGATTCAAAGTGTTAATAGTTGAAATAAGACATTTTCGCAAAAGCATGCTTAAGTTGTGACCTCGCTATGACCTTGACCTTTGACAGATGTTAGCGAAAACCTTTTCAAATCTTGGCCTTTCTCCATAGTTGATATACACCAAATAAGAGCCTGATAGCACAAATATTTTTCAAGTTATCGTGTTTACAAGGATTTTTTTTAGCGATTTCAGAACTAGTGACCTTGACCTTTGACCTTGAATATGAACATGTCAAAATCATTCACCAGGGACATAAGTGAGAAGTTATGTATATGAGGTGTTTATACCTCATTGGAAAGAAGTTATTTAGTGATTTCAGAACTGGTGACCATGACCCTATGTCGTGACCTTGACCTTAAAAATTCAAGGTCACACAATCAGTGATCACTTTTCATTGTGTATCACAATCATGTAATGATTCAAAGTGTTAATAGTTGAAATAAGACATTTTCGCAAAAGCATGCTTAAGTTGTGACCTCGCTATGACCTTGACCTTTGACGGATGTTAGTGAAAACCTTTTCAAATCTTAGCCTTTCTCCATAGTTGATATACACCAAATAACAGCCTGATAGCACAAATATTTTTCAAGTTATCGTGTTTACAAGGATTTTTTTAGCGATTTCAGAACTCGTGACCTTGACCTTTGACCTTGAATGTGAACATGTCAAAAAAATTCCCCAGGGGTATAAGTAAGAAGTTATGTATATGAGTTCTCAAAACCTTATAAGAAAAAAAGTTATAGCCAATACAAAACGCGGCGGCGGCGGCGGCGGCGATGGAAACTGCACAAAAACTGATAGCAGCTCCGACTTAGTCGGAGCTGCTAATGATATGAATGTTTGAACCGATTGTTGGATGAATGATATGAATGGATTGTTGGATGAATGATATGAATAGATTGTTGGATGAATGATAAGAATGGATTGTTGGATGACTGAATGTATGAATAGATTGTTGGATGAATGAATGTATGAATGGATTGTTGGATGAATGAATGTATGAATGGATTGTTGGATGAATGATATGAATGTATGAATGGATTGTTGGATGAATGATATGAATGGATTGTTGGATGAATGATATGAATAGATTGTTGGATGAATGAATGTATGAATGGATTGTTGGATGAATGATATGAATGGATTGTTGGATGACTGAATGTATGAATAGATTGTTGGATGAATGAATGTATGAATGGATTGTTGGATGACTGAACGGTTCAATGGATTGTTAGATGAATGATGAGTTATTGTTTCATGCCACTTCAGCAGTATCACAGCGATTAGCGGCAAGTGGATTGTTGGATGAATGAATGTATGAATGGATTGTTGGATGAATGAATGTATGAATGGATTGTTAGATGAATGATGAGTTATTGTTTAACGCCACTTCAGCAGTATCGCAGCCAATAGCTGCAAGTGGATTGTTGAATGAATGAATGTATGAATGGATTGTTGGATGAATGAACGGATGAATGGAATGTTGGATGACTGAATGTATGAATGGATTGTTGGATGAATGAATGTATGAATGGATTGTTGGATGAATGAATGTATGAATGGATTGATGGATGAATGAACGGATGAATGGAATGTTAGATGACTGAATGTATGAATGGATTGTTAGATGAATGAATGTATGAATGGATTGTTGGATGAATGAATGTATGAATGGATTGTTGGATGACTGAATGTATGAATGGATTGTTAGATGACTGAATGTATGAATGGATTGTTGGATGAATGAATGTATGAATGGATTGTTGGATGACTGAACGGTTCAATGGATTGTTAGATGAATGATGAGTTATTGTTTCATGCCACTTCAGCAGTATCGCAGCCATTAGCGGCAAGTGGATTGTTGGATGAATGAATGGATGAATGGATTGATGGATGAATGAATGTATGAATAGATTGTTGGAAGAATGAATGGATGAATGGATTGTTTGATGACTGAACAGATGAATGGATTGATGGAAGCATTCAAATTTCCATTTGTTACGTCGGGGATTACGAAGTGATGGTACTTACAAACTCGACAATCTTCAAGATACCGGGTATGGACTTGATGTAACCGACATCGGGACGGACGCCAGTGGTGGTCGTGCTTGTGGTCGTGGTTGTCTCGTAAGTCGACATTGTTGCTACCTTCCTTCACCGAGATCAAACAACTTGAGAAAATCTGAAATAAAAAGAAAATCATAAGATTACAACATTCAACAATTGTTCATTCGACAGTTGACAAGCAATTCCTAATGGCCGTGTGTTTTCTATTTATCGACATGTACACTTACATAGCTACAGTAATCAAGTCACATACATCATGTATGAATTTGAATTTGAATCAGATATTCTCCAAACACAAAACAACTAATTGCAATCTAATGGTCTACAACATGAAATTTCTCATGATGCTTACAAGTTTTCATGAACACTCACCGGTTAAACAGGATACTTGCGCTAATGAGTGAATAAACACAGGACTGAATACATTGATTTGACAACAAGTTCATAAATACCATTCAGTCTCCAATATATCTCAGGCCCTGGCACCAGACGCATGAATGATATATATGTACACATGTAAACTTGAGGGGTTATATATCGATATATCTAAAAACAATTTTTTTGTTAATATTGTGGTAATAAGGTTTGCAACATAGCCTTCATAGTCTAAATTTACTCCTTTACAACCATACAAAATGAAAAGTTGCATTGTTTATGATGAACAGAATTCAACAATTTGTTTGAATTGAAGAAACTTCATTTCCTGAATAAAGATAGTGTAATCTTCTGTAAACCGATTTTAATAAGAAATTCTCACAAAATAAAGGAACAAATAATACCATCCCATGATGAAAGGAGCAGAAGTATGAATTATTATGAATATCTTTAAACGTTTCTTGAATATTCACAAATATTAATCTAGTCCAGTTTATACTTCATCAATTTGAATCAGGTGAGGTGAGGTGAGTTGGGGTTTAACTAAGAGTATTCCACTTATATCGCGGTTGCTAGTATTATGGCAGGGAGAAAGCTCGCAGCGCCATGTGGCTATGCATTGCGGTGAAACCTGCGAGCATCGGCTGGAACTAGCGAACCATAGGTGGTACTACACTGAAATTCAGTGTAACATTGCACCCAAGCCTTACTGCGTGTAGAACAGTTCTCTACAGCAGACAAAGTTGCCGTGATTCGAACCCCGGACCTCTTGATCCGAAGCCAAACGCGCTAACCCGCCACCAATTTGAATCAGACATTTCCAAACGAACAAGAACTAATTAGACAGTCCACTGATGAAGTAAGAGCAGACAGCAACAATCTGATGAATGAGTTCATCAGTCTCATTCACTATACAATATGTCCCAGCAGCACCTGGCACTGTACACAATAACCCTGTTGCCATGGCAATTACTTAGTCTATGAGTCAACGAATTCTTTAAATTCAAAGCAGTAATTGAGCAGTGTAATTCATTTGAAAGATGTATCACAATTTGGGACACAAAGACAAGTTGATGAGTTTCAACCTCTGCTCGTACATTCTATCTATCACTGTGGCGCCACCTGGCACCGTGTAATCCTCAACTGTACACAGTAACCCTGTATCCACGGCAACCAGAAATTGGGGAATGGCACCAGTGGGTTGACAAAGCATAGGTTACTCCTAGAAGCCGCCCTCTCCGTGTATACAGGTGGCTTGAGTTGATCTACACGGCTAATAGACCACAGGTTCACTCGCATAACGTACCATGCACGGCTTTATATGTGGAGTATAAGAAACACGCAACAGCAAGCCAACACAATTGTGGGTGTTTTTTCACCAAAATTGGAGGAGTTGATTATCATCAATCAAACATATTGCTGGTTTTACTGATACACCGAAACAATGGTTATCACAAAAATAAGGATATATAAAGGTTATCTGTTTTCTCTTCACAAATACTATCTTTATCGCATCGAGTGAGGTAGAAAAGTAGATATTTCATGAGTAACGTAGCCATGAGTGAAATATAAACTTTCTACCTCATGAGAAACCAGATATTCTATTTATTATGTAATTATTTATGTTGAAATGGAGTGATTTGACATCATAACATTGTTCTAATGATGATGTCACACGATG